>JBCEWC010006864.1:0-22310 GCA_038996855.1 Solanum aculeatissimum | reverse complement strand
TTCCGAACCGATGATGAGTGTAATGATGCTATGATGGCTTGATCGAGGACTTTCGGGTTCTCCTTCGCCATGTCACAACTAGGCCCCCTATCCGGGTTGTGACAACAGAGTTTAAGAGTTCTAGGGAGTCTACGAAGTTATGTCTAGTAGAGTCTTGTTCATAGGTGTGTTGTGCAGCACACTTATGAGCAAGAGGCTATAGAACATTAGGAATTATTACACTTCTTTCTTATTCCAATTTGTGTGATACAGTTAAACTCTATAAAAGCTCTCTTCTGATTCATGTATTATGCAATTGCAGAATTGTGATCATGCTTCCAAGAAGAACTGGTAAAGGAGAAAAGCGTCCGGCTAGACAAAATGTTGACTAACCCAAACCCCAGAATCACGATGAACCCATAGGTGCAGTTGTCCCTGTTGTGAAGCTGCCACATGCTGACATCAGCAATACTGAGCTTTGCCAGGCCATTCAGACTTTGGCCCAGGCTATGAAAACACTAGTCACTAGATAGGGAGCATACAGGCAGGCAGGATGCTCCAAATACATCCAGGGTCCATGAGTTCTTAAGGATAAACCCACTTGAATTCAAGAGGTCAAAGAGAAATGTGAATAGGAGTCACTTTCAAATAGGACCCTCATCTACTAATGTACCTACACCCAGGAATAAGCAGGGGCCTCAAAACCTTAGAGCTCAAGGATCTCAATCACATGCTAGTGTGGCTCGAGGTTCCCAAGGCAAGCCACTATGTGGCTAGTGTGGCTCGAGGTTCCCAAAGCAAGCCACTATGTGGCTAGTGTGGCTCGAGGTTCCTAAGGCAAGCCACTATGTGGTAAGTGTGGCAAATTCCATTTGGGAAAATGTCGTGAAGAGAGCACTAGGTGTTACAAGTATGGCCAAGTGGGTCATTTTCGGAGAAAATGCCCAAAGTAGGCCAAAAATGCTCAAGCTTCTACACCGGCACTGCCAGTTAGAGAAAATTAGAGAGATGTTACTCCTGGCATGAGTAGGGCCATGAACCAATCATTTTTCTTCTCCTGGCACGAGTAGGGACACCGACCAATCGTTTGTTGTGGGTAATTATGAAGGTCAAGAAGTCTCCCCAAATAATGTGAAAGGTATGATTCAAATCTTTACTTACTTTTAATGTTACCCATGAGAGAGAAACTTATGTCTCTAAAAGTTTAATGTTACCACCTAAGAGTGTGACTTGAGGTCTTTAAACCATAAGTAAAATTGTCATCCCATAGCTAGAAAGATGAGATAGTGAGAATGATGATTGATTGAGACTTGTGACTAAATTTATGTCAAGACCCGAGAGTAGGGCCTAGATGTGACATAGTGAATGAGAACCCAAGAGTCCTCAACAAAACACCTTAGCATCAATTTATGCATCATTGGTTCAAAAGCGCGTAATTTAACAAGAAACACATAATGCTAAGGGATTACAGGGCTTTGGACTCAAGCTATGGGAATGTCATGGGGGAAAGGATTTGCATGAATTACATAGCACATAACAAATACATTCTAAGGGACGAGTAAGTATGACTCATGCTATGGGGACAAGAAGGGACTTGGGACTTTCCATATAAGCACATTCTCATTAAACGTATCATAATAGCATAAGCATAATCATCATATCCATACATAACACTTAACCATAGCATCTCAAGTATACACATAACATACTCGTACGAAGAACTCCATAGTGTCGAACAATGCCTCTAGTCTAGAATAAGGTAGGAGCCAATACATGTCCTGGGCTCACTCTCAAGTCATAAGATAGAAAGCAATAACATAACATAAGGTATAGCAAGGCGGGTATTGCCCTTGGAATAAAGGGCTCACTACTAACAACAATCCAAGATCACCAAGCTAACCGTCAAGAGGTGGATAGATGTAGTCTCTGGTCCCTACGTGGTTAGATCATGAAGGCAAAAGAGTATGTGTTAGTACGTTCGAATGTACTAAGTATGCGGGCATGCAATGCATATTCCATGAACAACCTATAAACCAATGTTAGATGACAAGGGCACATTTATAGAAAGAAGTATATAAGAAAGAATACGATATCAATATGCCATGAAATTTGATGCATGAATGCTTAGTCATATAAACATAATGGGTATGGGACCTCAACCAATATAAGACCAAGTGAGCTATAACTTGGAACTCCATCGTCTTCCCCACAACGGATAAAGAGGTGACCTACTTGCCAAAGGTAGATCTATTCATAATATAATCATCTCATAAGAAGAATAACATGAACCTATAATTGGCACATAGTTTGATGAAAAAGAGTATGGACCCTTAGGGATAGTCCACCTCGACTCCAATCCCTCGGTGCTAAGCCATCATCCCACAATAATACATATATATATATATACACGTTTTTAAAAGAGGATAAGTACTTTGAAATCATAACCATGCATAGTTAGGCTTAAAGCCAAAACCACTTTCTTTACTTTCATGCATATGTGACTAAAAAAAGTCAAATCATTCTTTATGTCAAACTTTCATGCATAGGAATAGCTCCATACATAACATAGGTATGAGAAACGAGTATGGACCTTTGGGGATAGTCCACTCTGACTTCAATCCCAATCCTATGCTCCTTAAAGCATATACATATGGTGTAAACACCCATCATTTTCTCAAAGAGTCATATCATAGACGTAGTGTAATCACAACTTAGTCATACTCATTCTTTTCTTGAAAATATACTCATAAACATCTTTGGGACTTAGCCCACATCATAAGCTTTATAAAATCCATGATCATGGATGCAAATGTCATGAATGATGAATAAATAACATAGGTAATAGAGATCAACATTTAAATCATCATAATAACATAGGTAATGGAGATCAACATTTAAATCATCATAATAAAATAGATTCATTCTTGAATCATAATGAAATCCATAATTAAAAACATAATTCATACTATCCCTGTTTGAATTGACGAATTAAATGGACATGCATAATTGAATCTTCATAATTTCAATGCAATCCATGATAATTGAACTTAAATCACTTTAAAATTATCAAATAAGTACAACCCATACTTCAATTTAATCAAATAAACAATAAATTTAAAGATCCATATTTAAAGTAAGCTTAATTTCATAAATTCAAGTGTAAAAAAGTTTTTGGGGTCTTCATGGTTGAAAGGAGAATCATAAATCAATCCCACATACCTTGATTAACTAGAAACGTTAGGGAGAAAATGATTGAAGAAGAAGAGTTCCTTGAATTCCCAATTGAATCTCCAAACCTTACATGAGAGGAGCCCTTAGGAGAGAGTTTGAATATAATTCTAAGTGTTGAATGAATTAGAATAGGATGAAGGTGTATAGGTAAATTCAGAGGTTTAGGAAGACTAAAACGACCTTAGAAAAAAACTAAAATTACAATTAAACCATTAATGAAGTGGATAGAAAACATTGTTAGGGCCATTCTCACAGCCCACTACAAGGACCGTGTAGTGGCACACGGGTCGTGTACCCCTCCATCAAGTCGCACTTAGAAAAATATTTTGCTGATGAAGGTCTGAAATGGTAATTCCATACATAGAAAATTTCAACTCCAATGACCATATGGGAGGTCACACGGACCGTGAGGCCTCACACTGACCATGAACTGGCCCGTGGGACCTCACTTGGCCAAAATCCTTGGTTGAGCTCACTCCCACGGCAAGCCACACGGATCATCAAGTGTCACACGGCCCGTGAAGGCTTCTTTTTTGTTAACGTAAATTCCAAAATGCTAACCTTATACATAGAACTAATCCTTAAGTCAATGCCATCACAAAACACCTTACCATGCTTCAAGAGAGGTTAGACGGGCCTCATCACGGACCATCTAGTGGCACACGGCCTGTGAGGGGTCCTTTGGTGCCAAGCCATAGCCAAATTTCCAAAAACGAAACCCTGCATAGGCAGTCCTACTAAAAAGGTCGTAACTTCTTCATCTGAACTCCAAATCAAGTGAAACTAAGTGTGTTGGAAAGCTAAATCAAAGAGAATTAATTTGATAGTTCATGGCTCACCCATTTCTCATTGTTCTAAGAGTTATGACCAGTTAAAGTTGACCCTCCCAACGGTTCACATGTAAAACTCAACCAATGTGATTTCTTTTAACGTGGCCACTTAAGAGAGACTCATGAAGATCATTAACCAACCAAAATAAGTTAAAAATCAGAGCAAACCATCTTTGAAAGATTTTCAAAATTCTGAGTTGTTTCAAGTTATGTATCCTTTAGGTAAGTAATGTGGTGATGATTTGATTTCCATAAGTTTTGACGAAGAAAGTTGTAAGTGCCCTTTGATTTTCATGATGAGGTAGAGGGAGAGAGTTATTGTTAGGGTATGTTAGAGTGTGTTCAAACTAGGAAGAGGTTTATGATGATGTGTTATAGTATTCGAATTAATGAAGGTGAAGAATAGATGTTGAATAGGGGAGTAAAATACTTTCTGAGGTGATAAATCTAAATTAGGCTTATGATTCTGAAATAAGAGCCCATGAGATTCATAAAGTTATGAGCCTTGTCAGATATTGAGGCATACTAAACGGGTGAGTGGTACTGAGCTGTGAGGAGGGGATGTATTGATTGAGTACTCACTATGAGATTTTAGTGGGCCAATGTTCCTAAATTTTCACCTATGTAGTTATAAGATGGTATGATATGAGAGAAGTGTGTGATGCACATGTTGGTACTAGACCCTAAGCTTGAATTTTGAGGAGTAGTGTGAAAGAGGAAATAATATCGTGACAGTTGATGTGCTGCCAAAATACAGTACTTTTAATGCTTAAAACTTGGGATTTTGTGTGTTCTTGAGGCGATGTTAGTAGATTTGATGTGTGTTTCTATTTATTTTACAGGATTGCAGTGTTGGCTTGACTTTGGGCTTGAAGTACAAAAAAGTTATAGTTTTTGGAGGTATATGAGACCCTCTACGGGTCGTGGCTCCTTCCACGAGTTATAGCGGAGGTTTTATTTATTCTTCCAGTTCAGGGGTGAAAATTGAGTTGCACTCTACGAGAGAGGACCACGAGTCGTGAACCAGTATATGAGTCGTAGAGTATGATCGTAAAGCAAGTATTAGAGATGGAAGAGTTACTAAAAAAGTGGTACAGACGAGACCCTTCACGGTCGTGAAATCCTCCATGTCCCATGGAAAGGTTTTGTGAAAATCAACTATTGGATGCAACTATATTCCACGAGACCCCTTTCATGAGTCGTGAACTGCTACACAAGCCGTAAAAGATGCCCATAAATGATTTCGACATAGTTATCCTATTTCATTTTGGCTTTATATTTTAAATACTATAAATAGGTTTTGAGGATTTTTTAAGACATATACAGCAATACACAACAATACACAGCAATAAAGAGAAAGAGAACATGAAAGAACAACCTAGGATGAAAAATAATAGCTTGATTGTGAACATCATTTTTGTGATTCTACTACAATTGTTTGGTTCAAGTTTGTAATTATATTGAAAAGTTGGATTTGTGTTCATCTATTCTTGCGTGTAAGTACTTTAATTATGTCTTCTTCTTGCATAATTTTTGAAAACACTCCAAGCATGCGTGGCTAAATCCACAACTCGGGTTATGGAAACCATGATGAACTAACTAAGATAAAATTGGATAACTTGTAAATTCTTGGGCAGTGTTAGGATTTATTAGTTAATCTCTTCATTTTAATCGATTTTTAACGGTGGCCAACGTTAGAACTAGCCTAGTATCACTTGCTGGATCAAGGAAGTGAGTAATAGAAAAAGAGTTAATTAACAAGAATTGATCGATTTCTCTCAACTAATCAATCTAACTAAAATAAGTAAGATTGTACTGGGATAGAGTAAGGCTTAGTAAAGCTACATCACATAAATAGATCAAGTAATGTGATGAAATTCACCTATACACTGGATCAAGGGTTTAGGAGAACATAGTTTACTGTCCTATACCTATACACCAAAAGAGAGTCTCAAGCATCCAAGAGCACTTAGTTAGGGAGTCATGGGGAAGACATAGCCCTAGTTCATTTTTCTCTTGATTACAAACACGTGCATTTTAGTTTAGATTTTACTTTCACTTGAAAACCCCCCCCCCTCCCTTTTTTGTGTTTATTTTCCTATTTTAAGGGAGATAACAGGGTTAATCGATTCAATTTACAAGTTGTGCTAATCCAGGGTCTACCATATTCCTCGAGGGATCGATCCTAACCATTGTTAGGTTAAATACTTGATAATGACCACTTTAACCTCCGAGTAGTGGTGTAGGCTGAGCAAAATTGAGCAATAGTGATAGTCTTAGCTAGAGATTTGATCTAAGAGGTTCACCATAGTTTGTGCCTGAGATTAAGAGGTTGACTTACAAGGAATGTGATGCGGTGAGTATAGTATAGGTGCCCCTTGGATAGGAATAATTAATTGAGGATATATTATTAGATAAGAAGCTTAAGATGTGTACCCATGATAGTGTAAAGTTATGTGAAGCTTTAAGTTATGACTGCTATGAGAATACAGATAGTAAATTTTGAGTTGTCAATGTGTAGTAGGCTAATGTAAACATTCTTTGTCATCTCGAGTAATTAAATCAATTGGGCTTATGTATAGATGATGATGAGCATTCCATTATTGTCTAAGTTTTATACAATTAAATTTATAGGAGCGCAGAAGTTGAGTGTTAACAAACAAAAAGAGGAGGTTAGATTGTAAGAGTGGTGGAAAGCGATTATGACGCTAATAAGAGCAACAAGTATAGAACGATTTCCATAAAGATAGGAGAAAACTAAGAGTGGTACCTTTGAATAGAGTCTCAGTGGTTATTTTATATATGTGGAAAACTATATAAGATTTCTTTCTAGTATGATTTTGCTAGTGGGTCCACATAGCTTATGACACTCACATAGCAGGGTAGAGTTCTACCTTGGCAAGTAGACTCCCTTTTCTTTGATGTACGGATAAACATTGAAATTCTATTTTATAGCTCGCATGGTCTTATTTTTTGTTATGGTTCTATCCTACATATATATGACTCTTTATGATACTTTGCATGACTTTACTTATGGTTTGCTAAAGCATTGACTTACCATTGTTTACAAAAGAATTGACTTACGATTTTTTACTTATGCATTTATTATCTATCTTATCATGCACTTACTTGGTCTATTGCCCAATATGAACTTCATTACATTACATTGCCTACATACTTAGTACATTCAATCATACGAATGCATACTCTTTGCCTACATTATATTGCAAAGTAAGGACAAGCGATCATTCCACTCCTTATTTTTGTGGCTAGTTCCGGCTTTCACTTTGGAGATTGTTAGTGAATCCTCATGTTTTCGAGATGATACTACTACATCCTAGCTTTATATTTTTGTCATTTTGAGATACTTTAAGACTATATTTCTACGCCTTTCATTGAGGATAAGATAGAGACATGTCTTAGGTCCTGCCTATGTTGACTATGTTAAAGGCATATTGAATATATATAAGAGACTTTGTTGTCTAGTTGCTTTACCCTATTGTCCTTTTCTTTAGTCCTTTATCATGATCTTCCGCATTATAATTTCTTATTTAACTACCTATGAATGCTTATGATATACTAAGAGACTTGATTAGAATTTTCTCAGAAAAATCCTAGTCGTTATGTCACACCTAAGGCCTAGATTGGATCATGACTAGTTCACACAATTGTCAAAATATGCTCCTTTGATGGTTGTTGACCCTAGATCCTAGATGAGCAAGTTCATTTTGAATGTGTCGAACGTGGTGTCCAAAGAGTGCAAAATTACTATGTTGGCTAAATAAACAGATATCTCAAGGCTCATGGATCATACCGAGAAAATTAGGGAGAAAAAGCTTAGGGAGAAGGATAGGGAATCTAAGAGGGCAAGAACTGATAGAGGTGACTTTCATACTCAAGGTCTGGAAATGGTAGTCAACAATAATTTCACAAAAGGTACTCTGATTGAATTTCTTCAAACACTCTGGCTCCAAACTTTGGCAATGATAGGAGGTCTAACCCAAGGGCTCAAAAAGGAGCTCCAAGTGGTCAAGCTATCCATGTATGCGGGAAGTATGGGAAGAACCATAGAGGAGAGTGCTTGGTAGGATTAGGTGCATGTTTATTTATGGCAAACTAGGTCATCAAGCAAGAGACTATAGAGGTGGAGGTGATCTACCCCAGGCCCAAACCCAAACTCAAACTCAGTCTATCATAGGCTGACAAGTTCAACACGACACTACTTCAAGTTTGGGTAGTGGTCAGCACCAAAACAAATTTTGTGCCTTGCAGATCCAACAAGATTAGGAGGATTCTCCTGATGTGGTTATCGATATGTTATGGGTCTTTTACTTTGATGTTTATGCCTTTCTAGATCTAAGAGAAAATCTTTCTTTTGTTACACCATATCTTGTTATGAAGTTTGATGTTAGTCCCCAGATCTTGGTAGAGCTTTTCACAGTCTATACTCATGTTGGTGACTTAGTTTTAACTAAAAGATTCTATAGAAATTGCCATTAGTTTTAACTAAAAGATACTATAGAAATTGCCAATTTCAATCTTTTATAAAGTTACCTCATGTGATTTTGTAGAGCTTGATATGAGTGATTTAGATGTTATCCTTGGTATGGATTGACTACATACATATTATGCTTCTATTTATTCAGAATCAGAGTAGTTAAATTTTAGTTTTCTAATGAGTCAATTGTAGAATGGAAGAGTAGTAATTTTGTTTTTAAGAGTCAATTCATCTTGTGCGTTAAAGCTCAAAAAATAATTTCCTATGTTTGTATCTATCATCTGTATTGGTTAGGAATATGAATTTCAAAGCCCCTACACCTGAGTCAATCCCCATTGATAATGAATTTTCAAATGAGTTTTCAATGATCTACTACTCCCAAAAACGAAATTGACTTTGGTATAGACTCTTGTTTTGATACCGAAACAATCTTTATTCCTCCTTGTCATATGGCTCTAGTAGAATTAACGAATTGAAGGATCACTTGAAGGATTTGTTGGATAAGGATTTCATTAGATCGAGTATCTCTCTATGAGGAGCCCTAGTGTTGTTTATTCGAAAGAAGGGTAGTTCTCTTCATATGTGTATTAATTACCATTAATTGAACAAAGTTACAATCAAGAATAAATATTTCATCCCAAGGATTGATGACTTGTTCGATCAACTTTAAGGTGAAAGTGTCAAACCCCGGGAGGGTACCCTTGGCGTAGCCGGCACTCAGATACTATTGCTAGTCCCCAAGCGAACCACTCGATCTTATCACATTTGTTCAATTATATTCTAATAGCGGAAGACATCAATGATAAAGAGTACTCAAGGAAATAACATGGTAAAATGATAAATCAAAGACCAAAGGCAAAACAATTTATCCATCGATTAAGTAAGACTAGTATGGAAGAAAACTAGTCAAAAATTACATCCAATCACACTCGACTATCTAGTCTATGAAGTCTCTAAATGTCTAACTAAGTGGTGCTAATAGCAGGTCCATGGCTATCTTAAAATAATTAAAATGTCTAAACTCAAAGCTAAGAGATAAAACATATCATCCTTCGAAAGTAGGGGAGGACTCACCAAATAAACTGAATGTAACTAAGTCCTCCATGGAGTGCCTGCTGATAACCGCTAGTACCTATCTCTGCATCATGAAAAGATGCAGGCCCAAATGGGCGTCAGTACAGAGAATGTACGGGTATGTAAAATGGTAGAACAAAACATATAAATGTAGGATAACATCAACTCAAAATAACTAAACTCAAGAAATAGGAAGCTCAATCATCAAGTCAAGAGTCTAAAGTAAGAAATACAGTTTAGACAATGACCACTCATCTACTATCTCATCTCATCCACTCAGAGTACTATCAAGACCTATTTGGAAGTTTCTCTAACCGACAACCATCACCTATGAGTCAGTGATGATACAACGAAGCAATGTCATTGCCACATCCATCCACTACCTTGCCAGGGTGAAGAAAATCCATCAGTGGATCCACAGTAATAACATCAAGTCCACTTTTCGGGACAATAAGAAAACATCTAATTTTACGATTCAATCCTCTCCTATGTTGGCAACATAGTTATTGAGTTTAAGTTAGACTTACGCTTACTCAATTCGGTGCTCAATACTCCTCCCAAGACTCATTATGGTCATAAGACCTCAATTCTATGGTTAACTCATTCATCTAGTCTCATTGGACATTCGTCAACTCAGTTCATCACATCAATCATCAATTCTTTGGTTACATTCCTTTAAGGTTTAGTTCTTGACTTATAAAGACTCAATCATGCATCATTCAAACTCATTGCATCAAGAAACAACAATAGGGTTAAAGCATTTAAGGATTCTATAGACTCTTTAGGTTCAAATTTTACTCATGCATATTCATGTAAATGCAATATGTAAAAATAAGAAGAATTCAGTCTAGGGTTTATGTAGAAAAGCAAAATTATCAATTTCTAGTATTTAATTTATCAAAATGGTAATTTATGAAAAATTATATAGATATACGTTAGAATTAAAAAAGACCTTCAAGAAATATCCATGGAAGACTCAATTCATCAACAATTCCATCAATTTAGGTTATGAGGCACATGGAAGAACACAATCCATGTTTTAGTTAGTCTTACATACCTGGAAATAGATGAAATGATCAAACCTTAGTCGATCCTCACATTTGTCCTCGAAACCCTTATTTTGCTCTCCCCTCCGTTGCTCTCAAGAAATCCCTAATTGTGAAGAATGGTGAAAAATAAGCTAAGATTCTATTTTAGGACTTAAATTAAGTCCAAAATAGCCAAGGTTTGGATTAAAAAGTGATAGGAATGGACAAAATTGCCCTTATTAAAAACTATCGACCTGACTTACGAGACGTTTTTACGATCCATAAGTCGTTCTACGGGTCATAGATCCATCTCATAAGTCAAGGGTGAAAATAGTTTGGTTACTGGAAGGTTCTATGGAACACCTCTACGGGTCGTGGGCCACCTAATTATTTGTGTAGTAAAAGTTATGATCATTTCAAGTAGACCCTTACATAATCTATCACTGTAAATTCAATTTATTCAAAAGTTTTGAACTCGTCTAAGTGTTAAAAGTCTCTTATGATCCTAATACATTTCACATATGTAAGAATGGAAACATAGGTACATGTGAGGATAGAGTTGTGGGGTATCACAATATCTCCCATTTGGAATCGTTCATCCTCGAATGATGAGCAACTCAAGGCTTATTAAGCAAGAACACTATCAAGAACTCAAATACTCGAATACTTATACTTGAGAATCAACTTCAACTCAGGATTTAGAATTAAAAGACCATTTCTAACATCATCAATAGACACGAATACAATTAAACACATGCATAATCATATACTCATAGACTTGAAAAGGGCATCAACTCAGGGGTACGAACTCACTCAAAAATGCGAAAGTGACTTAGAGAATAGAAATAAATTATTACCATCAATTTCATCATTGGGAGGCATGAATAGGTGAGGGTATCTAGCCTTCATATCCTTTTTATCTTCCCATGTTGCCTCTTCAACAGATTGACTTCTCCGTAACACTTTTATTGATGCAACCTCTTTAGTTCTCAACTTGTGAACTTGACGATCTAAGATTTGGACTGGGATCTCTTCATAACTCAAACTATCCTTCACTCCAATGATTTTAGCTAGCATATACAACCAAGGACGGATCTCCCAAACACTTCTTAAGTATAGAAATGTGAAAGACCGGATGGATGGTTTCTATCTCTTGTGGTAACTCTAACTCATAAGCTATATTTTCCACTCTCTTCACAATTTGGTAGAGACCAATGTATCGAAGACTCAACTTTCCCTTTTTCTCAAATCTCATTACACCTTTCATGGGTGACACCTTCAAGTATACCTAATCGTTTACTTCAAACTCTAGGTCCCTTCTCCTAACATCAGTGTAGGACTTTTGGTGACTCTGTGCAGTTCTCAATCTCTCTTGGATGATCTTTATTTTCTCCATAGCTTGATGTACCAAGTCTGGTCCAATCAAACCTACTTTACCTACCTCGAACCATCTAATCGGTGATCTACATCTCCTCCCATAGAGAGCCTCATAGGGAGACATATGAATACGCAAATGGAAACCGTTGTTGTAAGAAAACTCAATCAGAGGTAAATGATCATCCTAATTACCCTTGAAGTCAATGGCACAAGCTCTCAACATATCCTCTAGGGTCTGAATTGTGCGTTCTGCCTGGCCATTAGTCTAAGGGTGAAAAGCGGTGCTAAGATTCACCTTCAAACCCAAGCCTTTCTAGAAAGATCTCCAAAACTGTGTAGTAAATTGGGCTCCTCTATCTGAGATGATAGACAAGGGAACTCCATGCAGTCTAACAATCTCTCTTATGTATAGTCGGGCATAATCCTCGGTTGTGTCCGTCGTCTTTACTGCTAAAAAGTGTGCAGATTTAGTCATCCTGTCAACTATCACCCAAATTGAATCGCTACTTACGAGACCTCGGTAAGCCTGTAATGAAGTCCATATTGATCATCTCTCATTTCCATTCTAGAATCTCAAAATTCTGAGCTACTCCACATGGCCTTTGATGCTCAACTTTAACTTGTTGGCAATTTGGGCACTTAGAAACAAACTCAGCAATTCCCCCTATTCATCCCACTCCACCAATAAACCTTTCTCAAGTCATGATACATCTTAGTTGACCCTGGGTAGAGGAATACCTAGAGTTGTGGGCTTCTGCCATAATCTTTTATCGAATACCATCAACATCTGGAACATATAGTCTTCCTTGATATCTCAATACTCCATCTCCCTCTTTGGCGAAGGCCATCACCTTCTGTTTATGAACATCTACCTTTAATTGTAGCAAGATAGGGTTTCGGTCTTGCTTTCCCTTCATCTCTACTACAAGAGACGATGTAGACCTGTTATGCACAAGTATCTCACCTTCACCAGATTCATCTAATTGAACTCCCAGTCGTGCTAGCCGATGCACCTCTTTGGCCAACTCTTTCCTCTCTCCTTCCACATGAGTAGTTATTTCCATAGACAACCTGCTAAGAGCATCAACGAGCATATTAGCTTTACTTGGATGGTAGAGGATGCTCATGTCGTAGTCCTTGAGCAATTCAAGCCATCTTCTCTGCCTCAAGTTAAGCTCTTTCTGGGTGAATACATATTGCAGGCTCTTGTGGTCTGTGAATACATCAACATGTTCTCCATATAAATAGTGGCACCAAATCTTGAGTGCAAACACTACCACAGCCAATTCTAAGTCATGAGTTGGATAGTTCCTCTCATGGTTCTTAAGTTGTCTAGAAGCATAAGTTATGACCTTACCTCTTTGCATTAAAACATATCTTAATCCCACTCTAGAAGCATTGTAACAGATTACAAAATCATAAATCCCCTCAGGTAAAGACAATACTCGTGCAGTCATTAATCTAATTTTCAACTCTTGAAAACTCCTCTCACACTCATTGGACCACTGAAACTTGACCTTCTTCTGAGTCAGTCTAGTCAGCAGTGCGGATATGGAAGAGAATCCTTCAACAAATCTGAGATAGTAGCCTGCAAAATCCAAAAATCTCCTTATGTCTGTAGGAGAGATTGGTGTAGGCCAATTCTTGACCGCCCTGATCTTTTGAGTATATACTTGTATGTCGTCTCCTGAAACCACATGGCCTAGAAAAGCCACGGACTTGAGCCAAAACTCACACTTGGAGAATTTTGCATACAACTCACTGTCCTTGAGTGTCTAAAGAACAATTTGAAGATGATCGACATGCTCTTTCTCATCTCTGGAGTATACTAATATGTCATCAATAAATACAATCACAAACATGTCAAGGTACTGTCTGAATACTCTGTTCATCAAGTCCATGAAAGTTGCAGGTGCATTTGTCAACCCAAAGGACATTACCATGGACTCAAAGTGACTATATCAGGTTCAGGAAGCTATCTTCAGGATGTCACGTTCTCTTACTTTCAATTGGTGATAGCCTGATCGGAGGTCTATCTTGGAGAAAATAGTGGCACCCTGAAGTTGGTCAAATAAGTCATCAATTCTTGGAAGGGGATACTTATTCTTAATGGTTACCTTATTCAATTGGTGATAATCTATGCACATTCTGAGGGAACCATCTTTCTTTTGAACAAATAGGACAGGAGTGCCCCATAGAGAGACACTCAGGCAAATAAATCCTCTATCCAAGAGATCTTTCAACTGCTCTTTTAGTTCCTTCAACTCGGTGGGAGCCATTCTATATGGAGGAATAGATATGGGTTGAGTATCGGGAAGAACATCAATCCCAAAGTCAATCTCCCTATCAAGAGGGACTCTAGGAATATTATCAGGGAAGACATCAGGAAACTCATTGACAATTGGAACTTACTCAAAAGGTAGAGACTCTACATCATCAGCCTTAACTCGCACGAGGTGATAGATACACCCTTTAGAAATTAGCTTTCTGGCCTTAAGGTAAGAAATAAACTTACCCTTAAGCACTGCAGAACTACCTTTCCACTCTATAACAGGCTCATTCGGAAATTAGAACTTGATCGTTTGGGTTCTACAGTTGACCGATACATAATAGACGTAAATCCAATCCATGCCAAAGATCACATTGAAGTCAACCATCTCTAGCTTAATCAGATCAGCAAGAGTATATCTATGATGAATAGACACTACACAATCTCTATAAACCCTTTCAGCTATGATAAACTCACCAATGGGAGTAGAAATACTGAAGGGCTCAAGAAGACATTCAGGAAGGATCTCAAACTTACTAGCCATGTATGGAGTCACAAATGATAAAGTGGCACCTGGGTCAAGCAACGCATATACATCATAGGAAAAGACTCGAAGCATACCCATAATAATATCTGGTGCAACTTCCTGATCCTATCGATTGCCCATCGCATACAGATGGTTTGTACCCCCGCTCGTATTAGTAGTGGTACCTCTCTGATTACCACTGACCTGTGGTGTTGTCGAAGGCTGAGCTCTATTACCTCCCTCACCCTGTCTTCTCATTGGGCACTCATTCTAGAAATAACCAGTTTGTTAACACTTGAAAAAATACATTTATGCCCTCTCGACACTCACCTAGGTGGAGTCTGCCACACTTTCCACATGGTGTTTTCCCCCTCAAACCTTGAGCCACACTAGCTCGGGATTGAGAACCCTGAGCTCTGGAATTCTGATAGCCCTGTGACTTTTGATCGTACCTATTACTTGGAGTTGGTGTATTTGTTGAGGATGGTGCATAGTTTGAAGACCTTTTTAGAAAATAGGACTTGTCCCCCTTACCTTGCTTCTGTTGGCTAGGCTCATGACCTGCTGATTTAACCTTCTTGCTCAAATGCTCCTCCCTACCTCTCTTATTATCCTCCTCAAGTTGTTGCGCATATATCATAACTCTAGAGATGTCCATGCTCGGAATCAGCAATGTCGTTTTGCACTCTTTTTTCATATGTTTGCCCAAGCTGAATATGAACTTTCTCATTCTAGATCTCATGTCAGGGACCATCTCTGGAGCATACCTGGATAGTTGTATGAACTTAAGGCTATATTCTTTGACAGCCATACCCTCCTGTTTCAAGTTGACAAACTCCTCAACCTTTGCTTCCCTCAACTCTCGTGGAAAAAAGTGGTTAAGAAAGGCACTCTCGAAATCATCCCAAATGGTAGGCTCAACATCTTTACCTCGGATCTCTTCCCATTGATTGTACCAAACATTTGCCACATTCTTAAGTTGATATGAAGCAAGTTCAACTTCCTCAACCTCAGTAGCATGCATAGCTTTCAACACCTTTCACATCTCATCAATAAAGTTTTGGGGGTCTTCCTCGACCTTAGACCCTGTGAAGACTGGTGGGTTCATCCTCAGAAAATCCCTAAGTCTGGTTGCAGCAGTTGTCTCTTGGGAGCTAGAGCTAGGAGCTTGTGATCTCCGGTTCCTACTCTGAGCAGCTACCAGTTGAGTGAGCATAGTGATAGCTCCTCTGAAATCAATTTTTGTAGTAGGAGCAGGTGGAGCAATGGGTGTTTGTGAAACACCGGTGGCTCTATTTAGTCGACCTTGACCCCTCGTCTCTATTTGAGTAGGCACCTCTGGTGGGGTATTCGCAGCATTAGAGGCTAAAGCATCTCTTTGGGTGGCAATATGCTTAGGAGGCATATCTGCAAATGCGTAATACACGAATCAGATAGATACTTTAATAGATTTAAACTCTATCGTACTCACTCAGAATACAAGATAAGTTTAACCATTTCCTAATGCCCTATAGCCTCCTGCTCATAGAGTATGGTGCACAACACACCCATAAATATGACTCTACTAGACACAGTTTCATAGACTATCTAGAAAACTTGAACTCTGTGCTCTGATACCAAGTTTGTCACGCCCCGGAAGGGTACCTTTGGCATGGCCGGCACTCAGAGACTATTACTAGCCCCCAAGTGAACCACTCAACCTCGTTATATTCGTTCAATCATATTCTAATAGCGGAAGATATCAATGATAAAGAGTACTCAAAGAAATAGCATGGTAAAATGATAATTCAAAGGCCAAAGGCCAAACAATCTATCCATCGACTAAGTAAGACTAGTATGGAAAAACATTAGTCAAAAATAACATCCAATCATACTCGACCGTCTAGTCTATGAGGCCTCTAAACGTCTGACTAAGTTGTGTCAATGACAGGTTCATGGCTACCTCAAAATAAATAAAATATAAAGTCTAAACTCCAAGCTAAGAGATAAAATATGTCATCCTCCAAAAGTAGGGGAGGACTCACCAAATCAACTAAATATGACTAGGTCCTCAACGGAGCGCCTGCTGATGACTGCTAGTACCTGTCAGAGATATCATGAAAAGATGCAGACCCAAATGGACGTCAGTACGTGGAATGTACTGATATGTAAAATGGTAGAATAAAACATATAAAGGAAGGACAACATCAACTCAAAATAACTCAACTTAAGAAATAGGAAGCTCAATCATCAATTCAAGAGTCTAAAATAAGAAATACAGTTTAGACAATGACCACTCATATACCATCTCATCCCATCCACTCAGAGTACTATCAAGACCTATTTGGAAGTTTCTCTAACCGACAACCATCACCTATGAGCCGGTGATGATACAATGAAGCGATGTCATTGTCACATCCATCCAATACCTTATCAGGGTAAAGGACATCCCATCAGTGGATCACAGTAATAACATCAAGTCCTTTTTCAGGACAATAAGAAAACATCCAATTTTATGGTTCAATCCTCTCTTATGCTAGCAAAGTAGTTATTGAGCCTGAGTTGGACTTACTCTTACTCAATTTAGTGTTCAATACTCCTCCCAAGACTCATTATGCTCATAAGACCTCAACTCTATGGTTAACTCATTCATCTAGTCTCATTGGACATTCGTCAACTCAGTTCATCACATCAATCACCAATTCTTTGGTTACATTCTTTTAAGGTTCAGTTCTTGACTCATAAAGACTCAATCATGCATTATTCAAACTCATAGCATTCAAGAAACAATAATAGCGTTAAAGGATTTAAGGATTCTCTAAACTCTTTAGGTTCAAATTTTACTCATGCATACTTATTTAAATGCAATATGTAAAAATAATAAGAATTCGGTCTAGGGTTTATATAGAAAAAGATAAATCATCAAGTTCTAGTATTTAATTCATAAAAATGGTAATTCATGCAAAATTATATAGATATACGTTAGAATTTAAGAAAAACCTTCAAGAAACATCCATGGAAGACTCAATTCATCAACAATTCCATCAATTCAGATTATGGGGCACATGGAAGAACAAAATTCATATTTTAGTTAGTCTTACATACCTGGAAATAGAAGAAATGATCAAACCTCAGTCGATCCTCATGTTTGTACTTGAACCCCTCATCTTTCTCTCCCCTTCATTGCTCTAAAAAAATCCCTAAGTGTGAAGAATGGTGAAAAATAAGCTAGGATTCTATTTTAGAACTTAAATTAAGTCCAAAACGGTCAAGGGTTGGATTAAAAAGTGATAATATTGGACAAAATTGCCCTTATTAAAAACTATCTACCCGACTTACGAGACCTTTTTACGGTCTATAAGTTGTTCTAGGGGTCGTAGATCCATCTCGTAAGTCAAGGGTGAAAATAGTTTGGTTACTGGAAGGTTCTACGGAACACCTCTACGGGTCGTGGAACTTTTCATGACTCGTGGGACACTTTTGTAAACTTTTGGGCTCGTTTTTTAGGTTACTGGAACTTTTCATGAGACCCATTCATGACCCGTAAAAGGCTTTACGACCTGTAGATAGATCCGTGAAGTCTAGGGCTGAAATTTGATTTTTTGGACCTTTTTACGAAATGTCACTTTACGGATCGTACTTTGATTCACGACCCATATGTGGTTTCGTGGAACCACTCTGCTATGGTAGTGTTCAGTAAAATGGTCATAACTTTTGACTTCGAACTCCAAATGAGGTGAAACCAGTTACGTTGGAAAGATAATTAAAAGAGAGTTTATTTGGTAGGTCATGGTCCACCTAGTTCTTTGTGTGATAAGAGGTATGATCATTTAAATTTTACCTTTGCATAATCTATCACTATACACTCAATTTATTAGAAATTTTTGAACTCGTCTAAGTATTAAAAGTCTCTTATGACCCTAATACACTTCTCATATGTAAGAATGAGTCTTGAAACATAGATACATGTGAGGATAGAGTTACGGGGTATCACAGAAAGCTACTTCTCAAAGACTGATCTTTAATCAGTTTACCATCAGTTAAGAGTAAGGGAATATGTCATTTCAAAGATGACTTTTAGAACTCGGTATGATTACTTTAAATTCTTGTTTATGTTATTTGGACTAAAAAATGCTCCTATAACTTTTATGGACTTGATCAACAAGATGTTCAAATAGTATTTGGATATATTTTTATCATGTTTATCGATGATATTTTGGTCTACTCTCAAAATAAAGAGGAATATGTTGATCATTTACGAATTGTTTTGCAAGTGCTTAAGGATCGTCAATTATTTCTCATGTTTAGCAAGTGTGAGTTTCTATTGAGGTCGGTGGAGTTTCTTGGTTATATTATTTCCGGTGAAGGTATCATAGTTGATTCTAACAAGATCGAGGTGATTAAGAATTGACCTAGACCATTATCTCTTTCTATTCAAAGTTCTTGGGTTTGGCCAGTTATTATAGAAGATATGTAGAAGGGTTGTCATGATCCAAGTTAGGTCCTAGACGTGACATGGAGATTAGGATCCCGAGGAACCCCAATCAATCCTCTAGAATTTATTGGATATATAAGGTAATAAGAATTAACAATGACATAAGAAATGTAGAAGATATGTTTCAAATCATGAAAGTCTAGATAACAGAAAAATCAAATCAATGCTAAAATAAATGGGGATACATCTCATACTTTGTCTAACATGCCTCTAGTATCTCAAGTTGGGGTATAGAACAAGCCCTAGCTCACCAAACAGGCTAGCTTGCTAAGTGGATTTGTACTAACTGCGGACATGATATTGAGTGATAGTATTTATATTATAAAATAATATAGGCAAAACATATACGGTCAATATTCTAAATATACTGAGTATGAGGAATATGTATAATAAAACATGATATTTGAATATACTAAAACAATCCTATGGTGGCATATACTTATGAAACTTCAGAATTTCTACTAAAGATCCATGGATACTAAATGGAAACCTTCATTCCTAAAGACCATGCGGTGCTAAGTATACTATCAATAGAAATATGCATAAAACTGATATGTAGTTATCTAGAAAATATTGTAATCTTGATAATCTGATAAACATAAAATAGCTCCTAAATCATAATTTAAAATTGATAATAATTGAAAATACTTTATCTAAAAGCATCATAAATCATGATAACTAATAAAAATTAAAAAATACTTTATCTAAAAGTATTTAATGTCACGGAATTATGATAATCTAAGACATGCATATGAAAATAGCATAATTGTGATGATGAAAATATTTGTATGTTTAGGTTTTATGAAATAATCATCGAAAAAATGAAATTGTACTTGAAATCATAGAATTATAATCAATTCATGCAATTTAAAATCAATCATCGAGAAGAAACTGAAGTTGTGTAAGAACCCATGAAGATCATGAAATCCTAAATTTGTAAAATCATAGAAATTGAAGAATTAAGGTTTTCTTTAGACTCAATGGGTGAAGAGATACCCATTGATGAAATTTCCACATTCCTTGAACGAAATCCTAGCTTGAATTTTTGTTCTTACCTTGAGAGAAAACTTGAGAGAGAAGAAATCTAATCTGGGAGAGTTAGGAGTGGATGAGAGGATTAGGCTGATAAAAATCTTTTAATCTCACTTAGAATAGGTCAAATCGACATATTATATAAATTAAAAGAGTGAAAAAAATCCAACTAACCCTGACTTAAAAACTATCAGGGATATCTTTTATGAACAGTATAACCCTTCACGGTCCGTGATGATACCCATAATAAAGAAATATTTTTTGAGTCTGAGGGGTTCGCTTCTATGAAAACTGGTGCATGGATCTATTCACAAGCCATACAAGCGCCCATACAAGACTGAAATTTTTGAGTTCTGGGTTCATGATTGACATATTGATCTACGGCCTGTGAAAGCTACCATAGTCCATAGAAGCGTTCGTAAAACTCTGAGAATATTTTTCAACTTTTGAACTCGGGTCCATGAATCCTTTCATTATCTCACTATTAAAAAATTGTGAAAAAACAACGGACTGTGTCTCGCCAAAAAGCGACAGACTAAAGGATGCAGTCCATCGCTTTTTTCATTTTTTTTTTTAAATTAAAATTAAAAGCGACAGAGAGTTACTACATGTCCGTCGCTTTTTTGGCGGAACTTTCGACCAATTATTTATAATTAATATATAATTATTTAATAGTAAAGTGTTGTCGTCCAGTCGTAATTTTTTTGTTATTTTTTAAATTTTAAAACTTACAACGGACAAAAAGATATTGTATGTTGCTTATTTTATTAAATTTATTAATTTTAACATTTTTTAAACTATGACAGACCGCATTGCCCAGTCGGTCGCTGTTTTGGTCAACGGGTCAAATTTTTTTTAATGAAGGGCAAAGGACTTTACGAGGTCTTTCGTCTCCCCCCCCCCCCCCCCCCCACTTAATATAAAAACCTTCGACCCATTTTTCAGCTCATTTTCCCCCTTTCCTAAAATTATTTTGTAACAACCCAAAATTTTTTGAAATCTCCTTATGATTGGCCTTCTATAGTGTACTACTAGTCATGGTTGAGTTTTGGTGGCCACGGGTTGAGTTTAGGTGGCCGAATGCAAATCGGGCTAGTTGGTGGCCTAGAGGGACAGTTTTGGTAGTGTACTTCAAATATTCATAACTTTTGATGTGGGATTAACCATGTGGGATACTATATATCAAATTGAATATCTTTTAGTTAGCTTTGCAACACAACTGGTTTCACTCAATTTGGAATTCGGATGACTGAGATATGACCCAAACAGTAAGACTGTCTGAAATTCGGAAGCCATTGGAGATAGGCTCAGAAACGTGGCCAAGGACAGGGCCAAGAGCCTTGAAACTTTGCAAGGATCGTCTAGGGGGTCGTCAAGTAGTCCAGTGAGCTAGGGGTGGCCAGGAACCACCCCTAAGACAAGTATAGGTCAACGAGACCTTGGACGGCTTGTGAGAGCTTAAACGGCTCGTCCACTGTCCTGTCAAGTTGGACAGTGGCTAGGCCAAGCCTTGGACATGTTTTAGGGGACTAAGTATGGCTTGACGGGACCTCACACGGACAGTCACACCTCAAACGGTCCATCAAGTGGTTCGTGAAGTGTTACAGAAAGTCCTCCGAGAGTTCGCACCAAAGATTTGGCTAAGTATGGTGAGATGGGGGAGTTGAACGGCTCGTTGACCAGTAAAAGGCACTGTAGCTGCCGTTTCACCTTGCTTAGTCTCGAAAAAAGTTATGTTTTATTAATGGTATTTTCGTGATTTAACATTTCCCTAAGCCCCTTTTTGGTCTCCTAAACCCCTAAAACATTCCCCAAACCCTCATTCACCCATTCAAACTCTCTTATACACTCTCTTAAGATTCTAAGACCTTTTGGCCTCCATTGAAGCAAGCTTGTAGAATTTGGGGAAGAAGACCTTGACTAAGTTTGATAATTACAATTAGTTGGTGGAATTAAGGTATGTGGGACTTGATTCAAGGATCCTCTTTCATC
>JBCEWC010006863.1:0-22310 GCA_038996855.1 Solanum aculeatissimum | reverse complement strand
TTAAACTTTAAAAATTAAGTGGCGACTCTGTAAATTTTGAAAATTCGGTGTTATTCAAATTAATTGGGTAATTTATCAAATTTTTCGAAAGCAAGTCATTTTTCCATAAAACAAAAACCGTTAAAATGATTTAAACAGAAAAATGCCTTTAAAAAAAATCCCAAAGAATGAATTCGAGTTCAAATTTCCATTTCAAAAAAGTTTTACGCAAATATTTTGAATGAAAAAGAAATGTTTATTTTATTTTATTTTTATATCCTTGAGAGAAAGATAATGAATAATCTAAATATTCTAACGAATGAAAATAATTTTCAAAGGAGATATTTGTCAAAATTTTAGAGTGTATTTGAATTTCTAAAGTGAATGTTATTATTATTATTATTATCTATTAAGACAATACTATTGTTATTATTATGATTTTAAAAAAAGGGAAATAACGGAGTAACCAGAATTTTGAATTTTTTTTTTTGTTTAAAAAAAAAAAGAAATTTTGTTAAAGTTTCGAAAGACTTGAAAACTTTAGACTCAATTATTTTTAGAAGTTAATAATAATTGATCAATCTTGTCGTGAAAATAAAATTCTCAAAAATAAATAAATAAGATAAAATAATTTTAAAATTAACATAAATGATTTGTCATTTGGGGATCTAATTAAGCAAAAATAACAAATAAGATGTTAGTATTAGAGTCAAGAACAAATAAGATAATAAATATAAGAAAGAAATAAAAGTAAAGATTGGGCCAGTCTTATTTTCTAATAATTGGACCTGCTAGCCCCTTTTTCGCTTTTGCCCAGCTGCTGCCGACTTTGGGCTTTCAGCCTTATTTCCTATGCATTCAGCTTCCATGACTTGTATTCATTTCTTCAACTTGCCCGGCAATCTCCCAAACTCGAGGATATGCAAATGGGGGGAAGTAGAGTCCATTTAGGACTCCCAACGATTCCCATATAATAAAAGGAAGTGAAAATAAATAAATAGACAAAAAATAGTTCTAAGAATTCCATATAAAAATGCATTAACATAAGGACACCCAAATTGAACTTAACCGATAAGCATTCAAACTAAACACAAAAGAAAACATGACGAATGCCAAGCTAAATAAGCAACTTCGAATTTTGGGGAAAGATTATGACTAATAAAAATACGAATTTTAACAAACGAGAACACAACCAAGTAGTAAGGGATACTATCATCAAATAAGGACTAGGAACCAATCACTCAAAGCGACAGAGAGACAACTAAATCAAAATTTCCTTTTAAAACTTTTCTCAACTCACAGAACCCTTCGAGGAACGCTATACAAAAAGGAGTAATTTAGTTTATTTCATTTTTTTTAATAATAAATTTAGAAGAATTTGAAGAAAGTATCTCCATACTTAAACAAACGACTATATGATCTACAAGTATTGATTTTAAATTAACAGACCAAAAAACTGAGATTAACCATTAGGTCGGGTTAGGTCGGGTTAGGGCTGGGTTAGGTCGAGTTAGCTCGGGTTAGGTCCGATCAAGTCGGGTTAGGTCGGGTTAGATCGGGTTAGGTCGGGTTAGGTCGGGTTAGGGCTGGATTAGGTCGGGTTAGATCGGATTAGCTCGGGTTAACTCGGGTTAGGTTGGGTTTTGTTGGGTTAGGGCTAGGTTAGGTCGGGTTAGATCGGGTAAGGTCGGGTTAGGGTTGGGTTAGGTCGGGTTAGCGATATTGCGTTAAAATTGGCCCAAAATTGAATAAATTGGGTTTCGAAAAAATTTAAAAATATGATCGAAAATTATCAAGGTCAAATAGGCTAGGAAATGTGACCTAATCGAATTAGTTGATTAAATTGGTCCCGAGCCGAATTGATATAAATTAATTGTAAAATAAATTTGCTTTGAAAAATTTAAATTAACTAAGATAATTAACAAAATAAAATCTCCGGAATAAATTTTGCGAAATCATGAAAGAAATAAAAAATAAATACATAACTAGATATACATATTATCTATAAAAGTAATAACAATAATAATAAAATACATAGTATACATATACATATGCACATATACATTCATATACATACATATATATAGCTTCAAAAGTTAAAATATTATACAAAAAGATAATGAAAATATATGTACATACACATGGATATACATGTATATATATAATTTAAAAGCTAAAGTAGTATATATAAAAGATAAGCAAAATATGTATACATAACATACGTAACATTTTTGAAAATCAAAGGATTATTATAAAAGATCTAAGGAACTTTTGAATTTTTTTTTCAAAAATAATTATTCCAAATTATTGAAAATTTGAAAAAGCTCGACAATTAATTCATAATGGGGACGGTAAAAATTGGATGTCAATAGACTAATACTCTTTCTTTTATTTTTTACTCTTATTAAATATTTATATATAGGTAAAATTTATTATCGTTTGATCAGAAGCTTCTAAAGATATCAAAATATTTCTAATAGAAGTAGGAAAATAAATGATATTTCTTTATTTTCGATACACCTCGTCTCCATCTGTAATCCTCATTCTTACCATTTCGCGCCCCTACCGTTCCTCCCATCTCCTATTATATTTATTTATTTCGACAAATATTTTTAAAGATATCTTTTATTAAGAGCACTTGCCACTTGTAACCCTGGAGATTGGGAAGTTAGCAATTAACAATTCCTTTTTTTTCGTGATTATTTTCGAGTAATAAGATACTACATACCCAAAAATTATTAAAAAGATAGCAGTCTAAGCATTATTGGTCTAAAAATTAGTATTAACTACATAATCAAGTTTCTTGATAAGGAAATTATAAGTAGTCTTTTTATTTCAATTTATTTGTTTTAATTTGATTAAGATTTTTGAACTCGTGATTATTTTAAAATTACAATATATGTAATATAGCAAAAATGTCTTTTAATCCCATCGTCTCAAATATATCATATGAGTTCACTTGATCCCGGATATCATGCTTGAGTTCACTCTATATGACATACATAGAGTTTTGAGGCTTGGAGGACTGTTCTTGTTGGACTATTTTTCTGCCTGGGGAGCACAGCTAAATGTAACTTATGTTCCTAAGCTGGAGCTGAGGTGGAATGCTGGAATGAAGCTTGATCGAGGGATCGATAAGAATGAGAGGTGTTTCTCTGCTTTGTTGGAGAAACCAATGTCTTGAAGTACTCAGTTACTGAATCTTTAGACTCTTCCTAAAATGGTGGAAATTTTACTTCTAATTCATGTACAAGTAACCAACCCTGTACTGACTATTTTCCATTTTTTACCTTTCGTTTTGTGCTTCTTTTGTGCAATTGAAAGAATACAAGATGAGAGAATTATGCTTCACTATAGACAAAGAGACTTTCAGTAAAAGGATGGTTCAAGCCTTTATTTGCTCCTTCATAGGTTGCTGAAGTAGATACAGAGTCTGCATCAGGGTTCAGTCCTTCCATCTCCATAATATATTCAATCTGTTTCACCACTTCACTCATTTTAGGTCGATTGACTCCCTCTTCTTCAACACACTTGAGTGCTAGATCAACAAACTTCTCTAAGCTTCTAGGAGTTGCAGCCGAACAAACTGCAGGATCCAAAATTTCATGAAGGTTATACAAGTCTTTTGTCTTGTCCATTGCATTCTTCACTTCCTTGACAATATATCTTCCTTTATCAATAGGATTTTTTCCTGTAACTGTCTCAAGCAGCACCACTCCAAAGCTAAAAACATCACTCTTCTCAGTCAGCTGGTTTGTCATGTAATATTCAGGATCCATGTATCCCTGATAAATAAAAGGCAACCATCAAAAGGACATAGATTATGAGGTAAATACTGAAACAGTTGGCTGCAACATCTCAACTTGTTTCCTATCAAACATGGCAAGATCACATTATATGAACGTTAAAAAGCTTCTATCTGCTTGTAGCTTCTATATGGGTGATAACTCATTCTTTTCCTAATTGAGGTAGTATTTCTCCCTGAATTTGGTGTTTTGATGCATCGTTGCCTACAAGTCCCTTACCTTAAGAGATCGAATATGCAAAAATAAATAACACATTTTCGTATTTTCCTGTTCCTACATTTTAGTTACTCATTTTTAGTGGAGGGATGGGTGGTCAATGAGGAAGGAGGAGCTTGAGGGTTCTTATCAGACAATGAAATAGTGTTTTGTCATGGTTATTACTTGACTAGTAATTATTGACACATCAAATTTCTGAACTTTCTGGGCATCAGAAATTTGAGGGGATACAAGCATACAATATTTCAGACCAAACAAGCTTAGGCAGACGTTAAAAGAATTTTTACTCACCATTGTTCCTTTGACTTGAGTGGTAATGTAACCCCTTTCACCTAGAAGCTTGGACAGGCCAAAATCAGCAACTTTTGCATTTAGGAGATCATCCAGCAAAATATTGTTGGACTTGATGTCCCTGTGTATGATGGGAGGCTTGACAAGGTCATGCAAATACTGCAAACCTCTGGCTGCTCCAAGGGCTATCGTCAGTCTCCTCATCCAATCTAGCCTAATCCCAGTCTTGCCTACAAGTACAAATTTCATCACATTCTACAGAGGTACATTTCCATTTTGGTCAAGTTCAAAGGAGCTAGTTTCAATGAATCAGTAAGAAGGGATCAACATATACCTGAAAGACCGTCTTTTAAGGTGCCATTAGGAATATACTCGTACACCAGCATCTGTTCAGCTTGATTGAAACAAAAGCCAGCAAGTCCAACGACATTCTTGTGATGAACCCTAGAGAGAAGCTCTATCTCAGTTTTGAACTCATGTGCCCCCTGCATAGACCCTTGTAAAGCTCTTTTAATTGCAACCAATTCTCCATTTGGAAGAGTTCCTCTGTAAACCTGTTGAGCCCACACTTGTACCGTTTAAAAACTTAATACAGATCCAATTGTAGTCATGAAATTTTCTTTTCAGTATATATTGATATTTTCAGTTATGATGATGGTGGAGGGGAGGGGGTTGCACATGTTCATTAAAAGCTAACCTTTCCATAACCACCACAACCAATATCATTGGTTTCTGAAAAATTATTGGTCCATTTTTTGAGCTCCTCAAATGAGAAAAATCTAGCTCCTGTCAAGTGTGGAACAGCACCACTATGTTTACTTGAGTCCCATAATGCTGCATTAAGAAGAAAGATAGCAACGAGAGTTATAAGATGAAGTAATAGGTAAATGGCCTAATAGATAGTTTCAAATCTTACCAAAAGGATCGCTCCTCTTTGCAGCATCTTCAGCTCTTTTCTTTTGGCGGAAAGCATAAACTCCAATGATTAGTGCTATAATTGCAATGACAGAACCACCAACTGCTGCTCCAATAATAATGCCTGTACTACTTGATTTTTTTGATCCAGTGGATGCCACTGGAAAACAGAATACACATAGGCAAAGACTTCTTAACTATCAACTTCACTAAGATGTAGTTGCATAATGTTCCAAACAATAATTTGAATTTTTAGCAGTCAATTACTGAATAAGATTTTCTGAGAAAACCGATCAGAATAACTGCATCTATTCCAAGTAATAAATTCATTGTAGTTTATGCAAATTCTAACAGAAAAATCACTAGGAGCAATGAATGGAAGTTGATCCGTCACATGTCCATAGCCGAAATTCTTAGTTCTTTTAACCGTATCAGTCTCAAAAGACTAGACACTTTTCTTTTGGATCTTGTTCTTCTAAGTTGATTAATTAAGAAAGGATTGACATAGAAATCAAAACACTTGACCTGTAATTCTTGCCCTTCACGTTCAAAGTCTTAAAAATAGAGTATATTCTTCATGAACAGAAGTACATGAAAACTTTATCATCAATACTTCAAAATTCAAATATATATTGGTTTGTAAGCCACCAACTTTCTATTATTATAGATTAGGCTACACATATATGTAAGAGATGAGAGATGAGTGAAAAAAGGGAAAAGGAAATAGTTCGATTACCGCCGAAGTATTCATAGGCGTCAGCAATGAAGAAGAAAGGTCCAAATGACGATGGGGGTTTGAAAGTCTGACTACTAAGCACAAAACCTATTCCAGAAACTCCATTTCCATTGAAAAAATCTTGGCCAGATGGAAAAACTTGTAGGTGTATTACAAGGTAGTCATCCAAATCTATTGTTGGGTTACGGAGGGATACTGATTCCACGGGCAGTTGATGTTTATGGAAGGATTGAATCAAAGACATTTGGAGAGACTCATAATTAGTTCTATTTCCCAAGTTTGAAAAGGAAGGAGCTCTGAAGAATAGGTTGCCTGTATATGGAAAAGCACAGTTACAGGTAGGACTAGAAACTTGATTAGAGCTGCACTCAGTTGGCGAACAATTTTCTGGTGGGGTTGAATATGTCTCAGTTTGTTGAGGTTTGGTACAGTAATCTTGTGTCCCATCTCCTCCTTCGTTGCAGAAAGGATTACCTGCAAGCCTGCAGAGAAAAAAGTAGGAAAATGAATTAATAAAGATTATATAATCAAGTTTAACATAGAATAATCATATGTCACAATAAACTAGGGCCAAAGAACTGTCCCACGTATGGTGTTTCTCATCAACTTGGAGGTTTATGGCTCAAAGAATCATGGAATAAAGCTTACATTATCCGAAAGGGATATCCTGGTCTTTGAGTAAATGATTTGATAAGATTATTTTGCATATCAATGAGATGCAACTGGTTGCTATATGTGGTTTCAATTACAAGTGAGCCGTTGAGTTTGTTATTCCTCAAGATGCTGTAAGCAATGAGCACATTGTCAACAAATATCAACATAATACAGAATTAGGAAATTTCAGTTAAGATAAATTTAACTTTACATACTCAATCTATAGTTTATACAAAAACAACACAAAGCAAAAGGGACACTTACACTGTCTGCAACTGGTGTAGGCTGAAAAGACTAGCTGGAACTGATCCCTGAAGTCCTGTGTCTTCCATTACCCTGACAATATAAGGTCATTCATTTAGTTAAAAAGAACTTCTAAGAATTGAATCCAAAAGAGCCTTCCTAGTATTAATGTACTGAGAGGAGTCCTCTCATAGGTGCATAGATTCTAGGTTTGCTTCTTGATAGCATCGGGGATGAGTTGACCGGCCTTAGTAGGCTAGTAGACTTATGAACCACCATAGGATCAGAGGTAAGGTTTTATGCGCCCCTCCATTGTATTTTTTGTCTTTGATTATCTATAATAAGGCTTGGGGGTGTGCAGCTCAACCCCTGTCCATATTCAAATGGATGCAGGCATATACACAAGCACAGTATGCACATGCACTTGTGCACCTGCGCATGGTCTTGCATACACAAACACACGTACACACAAAGAAACAGAGAGAGAGCATACAATGTTGTTAATGATTGCAGGCTGAGGATCCATGATGGGAAATCTGATGCATTAAATGTATTACTCCTCATGTCCCTGCAAAAGTAAGTGCCCATGATTGGGGAGAAATATTTATAGTACTATGTTCAACAATAATGGATTATCAACTCAAAGGGATAAAGGCACAAAACTTAGGATAGCAACTTACAAATAGTTGAGGGCATTCATGCCTGTGAGATTCGGTAAAAGACCATTCAAATTGTTGTATGATATGTAGCTGTAATACATAGTCAAAATGTACTACATCATGAAATTATGAGGACCTATACTAGGTTCAGAAAATTGTTTCATTTTCTACGTACAGTTCATTGACATGTGTGAGATTGTTGAGATTTTGTGGCACAGATCCACTGAATGCATTCCTGTCAAGACGACTGTTGCAATATTAGTCGCTTAGTTCACAAACGATTCATAAGGTACAGAGAGCAGGAAACTTTATTAGATTATAAAGGGAAATCACAAGATAGCAATACTTACAGCACTTTCATCGTCTGGACAAGTCCTAACGTGTCTGGGATTTCCCCGGTAAACCTGTTGTTCTCAACTAGCCTACAAGTTGGAATATACAAGCGTGAGGAAACAGTAATGGAAGGTTTGTTATATAATTATCAAGCTTCTTTCCCATGACTACTCCCAGAAGCAAAAACATGCAGTAACAAGAATATCAAAAGGCGAGCTCAGCTACAAGTCTTATGGACATAATAATTCTTTCACCTCTATTCTCCAATTTAATGGAACTTACAGATGTTCCAGAGTCATATTGGAATGGAAAAGACGAGCTGGAATTTCACCAAACAGCAGATTCTTCCCAAAATGACTGAAGAAATGTAAATAATCTTAGAAAATGCAGTTGAGACAAAACAACATCAAGAAACAAGAGAAGCTTACAAGTGTTTAGCGTTAACAAGCATATCAAGACCGGGGTTGCTACCACTAGAGACTGGAATTTTTCCTTCAATCTGATTATCAGCTAAATCCAGCCAATAAAGCTCTGTCAGATAGCCAATGGTAGCAGGTATTCCTCCAGTAAATTTGTTAGAGTTCAAAGATCTGCATAACATAGAATGGGGCTGTTTAAGAGCGTATACCAGAAAAAGATTGATAGAAATTATATACATATGGTAAAAACATAACAATTCAGATTTAGAAAGCATATAGAACATAAGAATAGCAGTATGGATTAAACTCCTTTTCTCTATTTCGAAGGGTATTTCCTGTCCTAGAGATGGACCAAAATGGGTACAGCTAGCACCAAAAACACTCATTAGTTAGTAATTTTAAGCAGCTCATATATGACCTCTGCATTCTGGTAAAATATGTCGCATACTGGTTGCGTGTTCAATGTATGAAGAGTGCCACAGAATGCTTACAGAAAAACCAGCTGCGTCAGAGATCCTATGGAGTCTGGTATTGGTCCAGAAAATCCACAACCAACAAGGATCCTGTCATGAAATTAAGAAAAGATGATCAATATATTATCATGAGATTAGCTGGTAAATGAATGCATGATGTCTATTCACATTCACTTACAATTTTGATAGCTTTGTCAATTTTCCAATAGACTGAGGAAGATCTCCTGTCAAATCTTTGTTATATGATAGATCCCTAGAAGATAACAGTCAATAATTAGAATTGACAAATTATCCCAATGTATTGCACAGTCGAGAAAAGGGCATGCAGGAGAAAACATGAAATGTAGAAGGAAAACCTACAAAGTCTCCAATTCAGATAAACCTTGGATGTCTCCAGATAGCAAACCATTCAAACTCATACTTGACAATGTTCTGAAATTGAGAAAGATGGCCTCAACCTTATGATCTTTTGTAATTTTAAGCTGTTGAAAAAGGGATACATGTCGAGTTCTTACATAGAAATCACTCGTGAATTTCTGCATCCAACTCCTTCCCAACTACTCCCACAGGGATCTGCTCCAGTCCAATTGGAAGGACCATACCAATAATCCCTGAGAGACTTTAAAGCAGCAGCTGTACAAAATATGAATCAGTTCTTCTCCACTAGAACACTTAATTTGCCTTATCAAGAAAAGAACAGGAAACACGTAAAGTTCCCTCAAGATTACTGATTTTCCATAATTTCTGGCTTATCTGTGACTTGTGTTATTAAGAGACAATTTCTTCATATGGTTACAAATAGATAAACTAAGATTTGCACACCAGTACTCACAGACAATCAAATATCTCCGTACACTGGTTAAGAAACCTTTGATAGAGAAGAACAAAAACAACTTACAATCAACAGGATTAGTCCATGCTGCTATTGCCAAAACATGGATCAATACAACCAGAAAAAACAGGAGAATTTGCGGCATCATTGTCAGAGAAACCATCATATATGTGATCAACTTCACAAATTAAAATCAAGAACCGAACTTTAACTTCAAATCCGTTTCCAAGTTCTGCCTATCAATGACTGGCACAGCTATGTGATACATTTACTAGTAAAGGAGTTGAACAAGGGATTGTTCCATTTAGCCAACTAACTCTCTAAATTTTCAAAATAGAGATAGGGAAATCTTAGCAATAGCAATGACAATTGAGGCAACGCTTAAATGAGGTAGGGCAGGGCAGGTCAAAGTACATTTTAGAAAATTAAATGTTTGATAAGATTTGCATACATTCAGACCACACTTGTGGGATCCTACTAGGTATGCTGCTATAAATGGGTGGGTTTGTCCTTTAGATCATAAATTGTGTCACAGTGATACAGTAGTCTGTATTGCAAAGTAGATTTCTCCTAGCATGCACATTAAAGTCTCTTCCTAATTTTTGTTTTTCATTGTCTTGTTCTCATCTAACTTTTAACCTTTTTTTCCCCTGATAACTTGTGAGCATATCAATTTTCCAAATATTTGTAGTTTATATACATATACATAATACATCCTTTACCAAACATATAATTGAAGCTATAAATATATAGCATGAAACTCATTAGGTGGTTCCTCGAAAGGAGAAGCTCCTGAACAGAGACAACTTATAAAAAATTCAATGTTCAAAATAAGAATACAGATTTTATAGAAAATTCCTAAACTTACCATGACTTGTTTTTGGTATAATACATAAATTAGACTCTAAACTTGACTTCAAATTTTAATTTTAACCTTTAACTTTTATAGTGTATAACTAGGCATTTTAACTATCCAACACTTTCAACTTCATAGTGCACAAGTGCCGACTTGTGTCTACTTGTTAAAGTGTTGAAGTTAAAAGTATTTTTTTTGTTGAAGTATTGGATAGTTGAAGTGCCTACTTTTCCACTAAGAAAGTTAAAATTTGAAGCCAAGGGCCCAAGTTTAAGGTCCAATTTATGTATTTTGCCCTTGTTTTTTCGTATACCACGTTACTCTTTCACTTTGTTGGTGATGATTTGATTCTCACCTTCCTTTCCCTACCCCAGTGTTTTTTCTTAAAAAATAAATGACTATTAACAACATGATTAGGTTTAAGATAATTGGATCAAGTCTAGTTTGTCTGGAAATTAAAAGGACATTTTTCTTCTTTTAGGAAAATCAAAATTTGTGGGTCATTGTCAACTAATTAAAGTCATTCATAAGAAGTTGTCAAGAGGGGCACTCCCACACGCTTTAGGGAAATTGAACGCCATGAGATAAACCCCATTTAAGTTGAAAGTGAGAGTTAATACCTTGTATCAACCAGTGGATTCATCACCTTATGTGTACACAAACATATGGAGTGTAATCTCGCAGATAAGGTCCGAAAAAGATGATGTGTAAGCCGATCTTACTTAAGCACGTATGAAAACTTGGTAGAGAGGTCAAGATCAGTTCTTATGGACTCATTGAGAATGATTTGATTTTGATTTTCTTGAAAGGAATTGCTTTTGCTTTTCTTGTGTAACTAAAACAATTGTTTTTATGTTATTTCTATTCTATATATTTTCACAAAGATGATTCAATTGAACCCCTATCCAGAAAGAAAGTTTGAGCTTGATGCAAATGACTAAAATCTCGTCTTCTCCCGCAATTAAATGAAAGGCTGTTATAAAAAGATAACAATATAAAATTCCTCTCATGTCAACTTTTGACAAATAGTTGCAGAAACTTTGGCATAGCTGCAACATTGAATGCACATTTTTTATTAGGATGTAAATATGTGAATCTTCATGTACAAATGATCATCCTAATTGATATCAAAAAAAGTTTACACACTTTCTACAGAAGGTAAAAATAAAATGTTTCCAAAAAAATTTCAGTATCTTCTCTGTTGTACAATAATTTACTCCAAAGAAGAAAATTAGTTGAATCATTCTGCATTCTCTTAAATTTGTACACACATAACAGGCCAAAGAATATGTGTCATCTTAATTCCACAAGCTTGGAAAAAATCCAGAAAAACACTCATCTTACTTTGGCTCTACCTTTGAAGGAGGATATGCCCCACTATAGACGAAAAGACTTTCATCGGTATAAGGATGGTTCTTGCCTTTGTTTGGTCCTTCATAGGTTGCTGAAGAAGATGCAGAGTCTGCATTCGGGTTCAGTCCTGCGATCTCCATAATATTTTCAATCTCTTTCACCACTTCACTCATCGTTGGTCGATTGGCTCCTTCTTCTTCAACACACTTGAGTGCTAAATCCACAAACTTCTCTAAGCTTCTAGGAGTTGCACCAGAGCGAACTGCAGGATCCAAAATTTCTTGAAGGTTATACATGTCTTTTGTCTTGTCCATTGCATTCTTCACTTCCCTGACAATATATTTTCCTTTATCAATAGGAACTTTTCCTGTAATTATCTCAAGCAGCACCACTCCAAAGCTATAAACATCACTCTTCTCAGTCAGCTGGTTTGTCATGTAATATTCAGGATCCATATATCCCTGATAAATAAAAGGGCATCCATCAAAAGTACATAGAGTGTAACTTAATACCGACACATGATTAAATTTCTGAACTTTCTGGACATCAGAAATTTGAGGGTACACAAGCATACAATATTCTAATACGAAACAAGTTCAGGCAGGCGTTAATAGAATTTTAACTCACCATTGTTCCTTTCACTTGAGTGGTAATGTGACCCCTATCAGAGTCACCGAGAAGCTTGGACAGGCCAAAATCAGCAACTCTTGCATTTAGGCGATCATCCAGCAAAATATTGTTGGACTTGATGTCCCTGTGTATGATGGGAGGATTGACAAGGTCATGCAAATACTGTAAACCTCTGGCTGCTCCAACGGCTATTCTCAGTCTCCTCATCCAATCTAACCTGATCCCAGTCTTGCCTACAAGTACAAATTTCGTTTACATTCTCCAGAAGTTCATTTCTGTTTTGGTCAAGTTAAAAGGAGCTAGTTTCAATGAATAAATAAGAAGGGACCAACATATACCTGAAAGAGCATCTTTTAAGGTTCCATTAGGAATATACTCGTACACCAGCATCTGTTCAGCTTGATCAAAACAAAAGCCAGCAAGTCCAACGACATTCTTGTGATGAACCCTAGAGAGAAGCTCTATCTCAGTTTTGAACTCATGTGCCCCCTGCATAGACCCTTGTAGAGCTCTTTTGATTGCAACCAATTCTCCATTCGGAAGAGTTCCTCTGTAAACCTGTAGAGCCACACTTAATACAGTTTAAAAACTTAACACAGAGCCACTTGTAGTCAAGAAATTTTCTTTTCAGTGGAGAGAGGAGCTGGTACAAACAAACTTCTTCATATATTGATATTTTCAGTTATGATGATGGTGAAGGGGAGGGGGTTGTGCATGTTCAATAAAAGCTAACCTTTCCATAACCACCACAACCAATATCATTGGTTTCTGAAAAGTTATTGGTCCATTTTTTGAGCTCTTCAAATGAGAAAAATCTAGCTCCTGTCAACTGTGGAACAGCACCACTGTGTTTATTTGAGTCCCACGATGCTGCATTCAGAAGAAAGATAGCAACAAGAGTTATAAGATGAAGTAATAGGTAAATGGCCTAATAGATAGTTTCAAATCTTACCAAAAGGATCATTCCTCTTTGCAGCATCTTCAGCTCTTTTCTTTTGGCGGAAAGCATAAATTCCAACGATTAGTGCTATAATTGCAATGACAGAACCACCAACTGCTGCTCCAATAATAATGCCCGTACTACTTGATTTTTTTGATCCAGTGGATGCCCCTGGAAAATAGCATATACAGACTCAGACATCATTAACATGAAACATTAAGATGTAGTTCCATAATGTTCCAAACAATAATTTGAATTTTTAGCAATCTATTGCTGAATAAGATTTTCAGAGAAAAAAGATCGGAATAACTGCATCTATACTAAGTAATAAATTAGTTTTAATTTGTGCAAACTCAAGCAGAAAAATCACTATGAACAATGAACGAAAATTGATCCATCACATGTACGTAGCCAATATTTTTATTTTTTTTACGGTATCTTTTGTGTCAACAGTGTAGACACATTTCTTTTGGATCTTGTACTTCCAAGTTGATTAATTTAGAAAAGGATCGACTTAGAAATCAAAACACTAGACCTGTAATTTTTGCTCTTCACATTCAACGTCTTAAAAATAGGGTATATTCTTCCATGAACAGAAGTACATGAAAACTTTATCACCAATACTTCAAAATTCAAATATGTATTGGTTTTTCAACCACCAACTTTCTATTATTATAGATTAGGCTACACATATATGTAAGAGATGAGAGATGAGTGAAAAAAGGGAAAAGGAAATAATTTGATTACCATCGAAGTATTTATAGGCTTCAGCAATGAAGAAGAAAGGTCCAAAAGACGATGGGGGCTTGAAAGTCTGATTACTAAGCACAAAACCTATTCCAGAAACTCCAGTTCGATTGAAAAAATCTTGGCTAGATGGAAAAACTTGCAGGTGTATTACAAGGTAGTCATCCAAATTTTTTGTTGGGTTACTGAGGGAAACTGATTCCACGGGCAGTTGACTTTTTTGGAAGGATTGAATCAAAGACTTTTGGAGAGTCTCATAAGTTGTTTTATTTCCCAAGTTTGAAAAGGAAGGAGCTCTGAAGACTAGGTTGCCTGTATATGGAAAAGCACATTTACAGGTAGGACTAGAAACTCGATCAGAGCTGCACTCAGTTGGCAAACAATTCTCTGGTGGGGTTGAATATGTCTCAGTTTGTTGAGGTTTGGTACAGTAATTTTGTGTCCCATCTCCTCCTTCGTTGCAGAAAGGATTACCTGCAAGCCTGCAGAGGGAAAACGCAAAGAAATGAGCTAATAAAATGATATAAATCAATGTCACAATAAGCTAGAACAGAAACTGTCCAACATATGTTTTTCTCACCAACTTGGAGGTTTATGGCTTGAAGAATCAAGGAATAGAGCTTACATTATCTGAAAGGGGTACCCTGGTCTTTGAGTAAATGATTCAATAAGATTTCTTTGCACATCAATGAGCTGCAATTGGCTGCTATATGTGTCATCAATTTCAAGTGAGCCGTTGAGTTTGTTACTACTCAAGATGCTGTAAACAATGAGCACATTGTCATCAAACCTCAGCATAATACAGAGTTAAGACATTTCAGTTAAATTTATCTTCAGATACTCAAAATCTAGTTTATAAAAAACGGCACAAAATAAAAGGGACACTTACACTGTCTGCAGCTGGTAAAGGCTGAAAAGACTAGCTGGAATTGTTCCCTGAAGTCCTATGTTTTCCATTACCCTGTCATTACAAGGTCATTCATTAGGTTACAAAAGCTTCTAGGAATTCAATGTATAAGAATGAGAAAAAGGAAACCTGTCCATATTTAAATGGATGCAGGCTGTGTACATATGCACTTGTACACCTGCTCATGGACATGCATACACAGATAAACGCACAAACAAAAAAAGAGAGACAAAGAGAGAGCATACAATGATGTTAAAGATTGCAGGCTTGGGATCCATGATGGAAAATCTGATGCATTAAATGAATTATTGCTCATGTCCCTGCAAAATTAGTGCCCATGATGGTGAGATTAATAAATTTTCTACGTCATTTTTTTAGGTTTGGAAAAAGTAATTAGGGGGAATATGTACAGTATGATGTTGAGAAATAATGGATTATTAACTCAAAGGGATAACAGCACAAAACTTGGGATAAACAACTTACAAGTAGTTGAGGACATTCATGCCAGTGAGATTCGGCAAAAGGCCATTCAACTTGTTGTTTGATATGTGGCTGTAATACATGGTCAAAATATACAACTTGAGGAAATCATAAGGGCATACAGTAGGTTCCGAAAATCGTTTCATTTTCTACTTACAGTTCATTGACATGCGTGAGATTGTTGAGATTTTGTGGTACAGATCCACTGAATGAATTCCTGTCAAGACGACTGTTGATAGGAGCAGTAGCTTAGTTCACAAACAATTCATAAGGTATATAGAGAGCACGCAAATTTACTAGATTATAAAGGGAAAACACAAGATAGCTATACTTACAGCACTTCCATCGTCTGGACAAGTCCTAATGTATCCGGGATATTTCCAGTGAACTCGTTGTTCTCAACTAGCCTAGAAGTTGGAATATACAAGCATGAGGAAACCAGAAAGAATGGTCGAAAGGAAAGTAATTTGTGATATAACTATCAAGCTTCTTTCACATGACTACTCTCAGAAGTAAGAATATGCACTAACAAGAATATCAAAAGGCAAGTTCAACTACAAGTGAGGTCTCAAATATTTACAAACGTAATGAATCATTCACTCTATTCACCAATACGATGGAACTTACAGATGTATAAGAGTCAGATTAGAATGGAAAAGACGAGCTGGAATTTCACCAGATAGCTGATTCTTCCCAAAGTGACTGTGAAGATATGTAGATAGTCTTAGAAAATGCAGTTGAGCGACAAAAAAATAAAAGGGAAAAAGGAGAAGCGTACAAGTGTTTAGTGTGAACAAGCATATCAAGACCAGGGTTGCTACCACTAGAGACTGGAATGTTTCCTTTAAGCCTATTGTCAGCTAAATCCAGCCAATAAAGCTCTGTCAGATAGCCAATGGTAGCAGGTATTTCTCCAATAAAGTTGTTAGAGTTCAAAGATCTGCATAATACAGGATGGGGCTGTTTAGAGCATATACCAGATGAAGGATTGACAGAAATCATGTACAGATACATATGCTAAAAACACAACTATTCAGATATGATAGACGTATAAACACAAGAATAGCAGTATGGACTAAACTCCTCATGAACTGATTTCTCTGTTTTAGAATTGTATTGCCTGTCCTATTGATGGACCAAAGTTTGAGTACAGATAGCACCAAAGCACGTGTTCCGTGAGCCATTTTAAGCAGCTCATATATGACCATTTTCTTTTTCTTTCATGAAACCGTTCATTCAAGATGCTTATCACTTCATTCATAAAGTCAAAAAATGAAAAATTATCAGGTTGTATGTTATAATAAAAAACTAAGAAATCATAAATTAAGCTGATATAAATATAAAATCCCTGAGGCATCATCTTATGCATATGTTCAGTGCAAACATCTTAAACAAAATACATGAGTAAAATTTTTTGCATTCTGGTAAGATATGTCATGTACTGGCCGCGTGTTCGAAGTACCAAAAGTACTAAAGTACCACAGAATGCTTACAGATAAACCAGCCGCGTCAGAGATCCTATGGTGTCTGGTATTTGTCCAGAAAATCCACAACCAACAAGTATCCTGTCATGAAATTAAGAAAAGATCATTAGCATATTATCACGACATTAGCTGGTAAAATGAATTCATGATGTTTATTCACGTTCACTTACAAATTTGTTAGCTTTGTCAATTTTCCAATAGACTGAGGAAGAGGTCCTGTCAACTCCTTGTTGTATGATAGATCCCTATAAGACTCAATCAGTAATTAGAATTGACAAATTATCCCAAAGTATTGCTTAGTCATAAGAAAAAAGGTCGTGAAGGAGAAACATGGAAGTGAAAGGAAAACCTACAAAGTCTCCAATTCAGATAATCCTTGGATGTCTCCAGATAGCTGACCACTCAAACTCATACTTGACAATGTTCTGAAATTGAGAAAGATGACATCAACCTTATGAATTTTGAAAGTGAAAGCAGTTGACAAAGGGTTGCATGTCGAATTCTTACAAAGAAATCACTCGTGAATTTCTACATCCAACTCCATCCCAACTACTCCCGCAGGGATCTGCTCCAGCCCAATTGGGAGGAAAATTCTGCCAAGAATCCTTGAGAGACTGTAAAGCAGCAACTGAACAAAAAAATTGAATCAGTTCTTTGCTAGAAACTTAATTGACCATATCAAGTAGAGAACAGGACATATCTGATGTTTCCTCAAGATTATCGAATATTTTCCAAACAAACTATACAACATTAAAATGGTCAAATCCACAATCACCTATCTCAGAAGAGAAAATCAAAACCATGTAATTAAGACACAAGTTCTTCATGGTTCATCAGTGATTTCTCAAATGATCACTCGACATATCCTTATTTATCTTAGCAACTCACCCTTGTTCTTGATTCCAATTTTTCTCAAACGACTTTCTCAGAGAATAACTATCAGTCGACTGACCATCTGACAAATCAACTCGATTACAAGAAGGAAAGCTAAAATTTATCAAATATTTTGTACACTAGAGCAAAAGCAACTTACAATCATCAGGATTTGTCCATGCTGCTATTTTCAGGACATGAATCAAAACAACCAGAAAACAGAGAAGAATTCGCGGTATCATTGCCAGAGAAACTACCATATGTTCAACTTCACAAACTAAAATCAAGAACAAAACTTTAACTTTAAATCCTTTTTCAAGTTCTGCTCCCCACGACAATAATATCTAATGCATTTACTAGTTGAATAAGGAATTGTTCCATTTAGCCAACTCACTCTCTAAATTTTCAAAATATAGACTTTTAAGTTTTACCTCCTTCCAATAAGAAAAAAAAAATCTACGTGAAAATGTTATTTTATTTTGTTCACATAATTTAGACACAATGACTGACCTCCAACTTCAATTTTTTCTCCTATTAAAAAATATTTGAACAATAAAAATCACAGAGCACGTTGAGTTTACTAGGTCTTTACCTGCCCCAAAAGTCAACAAATTACATGTATTATACAAGGTTAACCCTTCATTACAGGCATCAAATCAAATATTGAATATTTCTCTTGATAATAATTGACCATATATTGGGTGTTAATCCTAATTAGAATATTAACAACTGGATTAGGTTTCAGATTATTAGATAAAGTCTAGTTGTTCTGGAAATTAAAAGGTAATTTTTTCTTTCTTTTAGGAAAATTAAATTTAAGGGTCATTGTCAACTAATTAAGTCATTCAAAAGAAGTTGCCAATAGGGGCAGTTGAATAATCCTTCCACACGCTTTAGGGAAATTGAACCGCGCAAAAAATACTAGATACTTTTTAAAACAAAATATAAATAGTTACCTCATAATACTTTGATATATTTAAGACTATAATGTTTCAAATAATATTTTTACTCCGATCAATTCAAACTATGAAAAATAAAGTGAAATGAAGAGAGTCTAATAGTAGATTTAATTGAATCCTTTCCCTCCTACTTGCTTAGCCCCTATCCCAATTGCGTGTGAAAGCTGTTATAAAAAGAAATTAAAAGATATTTCAATATTGACTCCAGTAGGTACTTGCTTATGTCCTTCAATTTATTTTGTCAATGTCAACCCATTTTTATAAATTTTTTAACATAAGATTATCAAATATAAATATTTTTTTTTTACTTCCTTAAATTTTGTAACAAATTGAAACGAAGCAGTTGGTATAAGAGTTATGATTTGAACGTGTTGTCTACGTACATCTGAGACCCACCATTAATGACTGGGTAGTTTCATGATTTGACTTAGTCTTGTTTGGCATTGAATTTATTCTGAAACCAATTCATCATTTCATTGAGTTATGATGTCTATCTGGAAATTAATAAATGCATAGTGTTTTTCCCCAACTGAGAGTATGAGTTGTGACCATATATCTTTCACCTGTTTATATTCATTCAATAGAATTCAATAATGAATTCGCAAATATTCGTTTTATTAGGACCTATCGTTGGATCAGCCACTGATCTTTTTACCTACATTATACATTAATCTTTAGAGTTTTTTCACTTTTAAGTATCAATAAGACAATACTATTACAAATCAATTCATTTTTTAGATTATTTTTATTTATTTATTAATAAAATATTAAAAACACCTCTAAATTTGACACGAATTATTAGTTTCATCCTTTAACTATTGATAATGTTAAAAACACCTCATCTACTTGACTATCTAACTTAAATACACCTCCAATCTTGCAACATGACTGAAATACATCCCTAAATCGAGAGTATATTTTAATTTAGTTAGTCAAGTAAATAAATTTTTTTAAGACTGTTAATAATTAAAGAATGAAACTAATAAGTTGCACAATGTTTTCGATACTTCTCTCTTTTTTTTTTCATTTTGATTATTGTATCTCATGGCCGGCCTTAACGGGAGAAGAAAGCCAAAAGGAAGATTCTGTGGTTTGACCAACTAAAAAGTGTCCTTTTTGGTCTTATATGGCTTTTATATGTAGTACTACTCTATATTAAATAAAATATTGCTTTATTCTATGCTAAAGTTTTATTTAAAAAATAGGCACTTTTTTGACCTTTTAAATTTTTAGATGAAATGATCACATACTTCAACATTAAAAAAAATTATGAAAAAAAAAACTCAAACCAACTCATCATTGATCAAGGGAGTGATAAAAATATAATTAAATAAATAAAAGTATATTTATGTTAAATAACTTAAATTTTTAAACGAGGTCACAAACTTCAACGTCTAGCATGAGAATGCCACAACAAGGTTCCTTCTTTGACACTGATGAACCAACCGTTCATTTTAGTAATGGTTTCCCAACCATCAATTTCTTATATAATTAACGGATTCTCAATACAAATATAAAATTCGGACAAAAGTTATTGAGTTCTCCAGAATTCACCTGTTTATCTACTCGTAATACTAAAGTTGTTATTTGAATTGAAAAAAAAAACAATATTTTGTAGTATGTTGTTGAAACCATACATGTATACTTCAGGTTTTGGTATCACTGACTAAATTAAATTTATTACCAACATACGTTTACTTTTCATTTTGTTTAAAGAAAATATTCAAAGAGAAATCGTTCTCTCTCTTTTTTTTTTCAAAGGAAGACCAGGAATAAATAAAAAGAATACCAGATATAGCAATAAAGCACACGCCAATAAAATTAATATTAGTATTTTATTATTAGCTTGTGCAAGCCAACAACGTGAAATAGGTACAATATTATTAACAATTTAGCCACTTGTTGATGTATTGCTCTCAATTTTCCTACATTTTGTTAAAATATCTTATGAGCATTAATTTTAGTGATTTCATTTTGTCAATGACAACTCAGGTGCCAATTTATCTAGTTGTCATAAATTATGACAAGTAGATATCTCTAGTTGTCTATCTAGCCTTAGAACGTGTTGAAATTGAAGATTCAATTGGGCTCAATTGAAGATTTTTTTATAATGAGTTGAGATTAAACTTAATTCAAATTATCTTAATTTCAACTCATAAAATTTTGGATTGATTATCTATATTTAGGCTCATTTTGATACCCTTAGACGTGACTTTTGTTGAGGTGTTGATTTATTTTGAAACGAAAGAGAGTAAGTATCACTTAATTATTATGTATTCTTATCTTAATTTATCCTGTAGCTAGTACGGAGTATATTCTAATCCTTGTATACGTATATGTATGTTTTTTTTCTTGTCCTGGAAAGTGAAATGAATGATCCGTAACAGCAGAACGTGCATGGTCTATAAGATTTCCATAATGGCAAATAAGAGAAATAAATAACTTTTAAGGAGACGGCACCAAAGGGGGACCAACTTTATAAAAATATACCTAACAACTTCACCTACCATGAATTTTATTTATAACTTTAGACGGCAACTTGTTTAGTTATTGCACCTCATAACTTTTTTCTAATTTTTGAAACTTCGGTTCGTTAAATTTTTTTCTCCACACAAAGTATCTAAGGTTCAAGTCTTGAGAATGAAAAAAAAATTAGTAGGAAGTGTTTTTCCAAATGAGGCTCTACGTGACACAAATCCGGAATAATCGAACTCTAATGCCAGTATTGAATACCGAGTGAAAAAACAAGAAAGAAATTCCAACCACGAATCATTTAAAGAAAATAAAGCATAATAACAAATTGATATGTGATGCCAATTGAAATTGAAATGTATATAATACACGTACAAGTTGTGCATCTAGCATTTATCACTTAATTAATCGTGATTAAAAGATATATGCATTTTTTAAATTTAATTCATTATTGCTATCATTAAATTATTTGATTTAATGTAAAGACAGACGACTAGTAGGATAAAAACCAAATGATTTGGAACAACCGATACTATTTTAAAACACAACAGCAAAGAAGAATATATAAAAGATGAATTTGACTGATCAACTTGAAAAATGTGAAATCATGTCCAACTAAAAATTTAGAATTGAGGAATGTGGAAATTAATCAGCCTTTTGCACGATACAGGTTTTTGGTGTGGATAGTATTTAAAGCATTTTTTCCAGAAATCACAATAATTGTTATTATTAGTCTAATTATTCGACAAGAAGCAATTGAATTGAAAGTAAGTCCAAAATTCATCAGTACTTATATTTATGTTATCCAGAGAAAATATGAACCAATATGAAAAAAGACAATGTTAAATCAAGAATTTTTAATTGGAATAATTACTTTTTTGAATCTCTTTTATAAAATATTTATTGTTTTTAAATATATTTTAAATTTATTACCTAGATGTTCTACATTTGAAAAATATTTACCATTTATAGCAATTGCATTATGTATTAAAAGTGAATTATACATGTAATATATGTGTTATAAATGAATTAAAATGTATTATACTTATTTTG
>JBCEWC010006862.1:0-22311 GCA_038996855.1 Solanum aculeatissimum | reverse complement strand
TATCCTAATTTACCTTAAAAATAATTAGGTGGCGACTCCTTAATAAATTAGGTAGGACTTTCCAATACGTTGTACACCATTTGACCTCGGTTAAAATGGGGTATAACAGATACGTATATTTTATTGTGAGTCTATAGTAGCTCTGTACAGGTGACTTCCAGGTCCTGGAATAGCTTGTTGCTAGCTTGTTTATATGTTGTTAGTATCTTTATCATTAGTGTTTCAGGACAGGTGTCATGGGCATTAGGTTGGCTTGCCTGTAGGCAGAATCAATGATCATACTAAATTAAATGTGAATATACAGAATTTATTAATTTTATTTATGGGTTTTCAATGATATCATTTTCACATGTGCTTTATTTTTTAAGAATATTTTTTATTTCTTTCAGGGCATGACAATTTCATACCAATAAATCAAATATAGATTACTTAAATACCAACATATATATCCACTATTAAATGTAAATATACTAAATTTTTTAGTATATTATTGGTTTTATTCAGGAGATTTCAATGATATCATTTTCACGTGTGCTATATTTTTTAAGAATATTGTTTGTTTTATTAAGGGTATGTAAAGTTATTGCCAATAAACCAAATATATATCACTTAAATATAAAAAATATGTATCCGCTATTTTTCACTTGTGTTGTATTTTTTTAGAAATATTGTTGGTTTTTATTAAGGGTGTGTCAAGTTCTGATACTCTTGTAGAGGTAGACCGAAGAAGTATTGAGGGAGGTGATCAAACAAGATATGGCGAAACTTCATCTCACTGAGGACATGACCTTAGATAGAAAGGAGTGGAGGTCACGTATTAGGTTAGAAAATTAATAGGTTAGTAGAGGTAGGTTGATGTATGGTCGTGTGATATAGTAGGTTAGTACGATTAGTCGTGTCTTTATATCCTATGTTGTCATTATTTGTCTTATATTTGTACTTTTATCGTATTTACATACTATCATCTGTTTTCATTATTAGTCATTTTCCTTTTTTCTTTTTCTTTTTCTTTCCCTTTTTCATATCTAGTATCTTCTGCTTATGGGGCTTGATTGAGACGAAAGTTTTCTGGAAACAACCTCTCTATCTTTATGTGATAGTGGTAAAGTCTGCGTACATTTTACTAGACTGTCGAGTTATGTTTGGATGTTATTTTTGACTAGTCTCTCTCACATTAGTCATGCTTAATTGATGGATAGATTGTTTGGCCTTTGGCCTTGATTATCATATTATCATTTTATTTCGTTGAGTATTCTTTATTGTTGATGTCTTCCGCTATTAGAATGTGATTGAACAAATGTGATGAGGCCGAGTGATTTGCTCGGGGGCTAGCGATAATCTCTGAGTGTCGATCACGCCAAGTGTACCCTCCCGGGGTGTGATAAGACTATGAATCAACGAAAAAATCACAAATAATTCATTAAAAACGCAAATAAAACATATAAAAACTTACAAACCAAGACCCCATAGTATGTAACAATACATCACAGAAATCAAATATAAATAAATGCAAAATAATACATCACAATACAAATCAAATACATATCAAAAATCATATATAAGTCAAATATATGAATCAACGATAAAAAATCACAAATAAAACATATAAAAACTTACAAACCAAGCCCCCATAGTATGTAACAATACATCAAGAAATCAATATATAATATATATATTAAAAACCCAAGTTGTGCAGATAGAACTTCAATCAACTCATTATAGAGAGTGTTCCAATCATATAACACTCCGTCCAAACTATAATCAACATATCTATATGAACAACCATGAAACAAAGTTAAATGCAAGAACACACAAATCACTTTAAAAAAATCCGCATACAAAACACTTAAAAAACTTGCATAATACAAAAAATACATCAATTATATACACATATAACATTACAATTTTTTTTAAAAAAAAATTGTAAATAAAATATATTTTCATTAGTTCTAGCTTAAAAAAGGTCACACCCCAGTAATATACAATTTTTACGCATCAACACAAATCAACCAAAAAAATAGAACAAAAAATTGAAATTAATATAGAACAAAAATTTACGAACCTGAAGAATCCCATTTGTCACCATGTTGAATCAATATATAACAAAAAATTGATTTCATGCTATTTCAATCTTGAACAAAATAGAAATTTCAAAAAAAAAAAAAGAAGAAAAATTAGATCCCTAAAATTCCAAAAATAAAAATCACAACATCACCCAGATTTTGGAAGAATTACCTAGAAAAAACGGTTCAAAAATGGAAGATTTACAATCGGTTCAAATATGGAGGATTTATATTATGGAAGAAATAAAAAAGGTTATAATTAATGTAGATATTGTAACCAAAAATTAAAAAAAGTGTAATCAGTGATTATGCCACAATCAAAAATAAAAAATCGTGTTGCAATTAATATTGCATTGACAATTATAGCTGCCATTATTAGGTGTAGATTGGTTTTGTTTTAATTTTAAATTTGATTTTTTTTATTTTTTTACGTTTTTTTTTCTTATTTGTTAGTTTATGAAACTTTTATACTATTATGACTTAAAAATTAGATTTTATGGTCATTATTAATAACAACCTACTTTTAAGTTGCCATTTATTAAATTCTCTTTTTGATAAGTGAGACGGATACTAAAGCAACAGAATGAACAAGTCAAGCTGAATATGAAGATATTCACAACCATGTATGGAGCAGTAGCATATGGAACAATTGCTGATTGATATGTGAAAGGGAAAATAGTCTTGGGTTTTTACAAGAATTGTCAGTCAAGAGCTCATTCGAAAGAATGCATACATACATATAAAAGAATCTAATGACCTTGCAAACAATTCTCCTCTTTACAAGTCATCCAAATGTAGGATCCCATGACTTCAAAATGTGTTTCAAGAGAGATCCTTCCAACTGCAAAAAGTAGAATTATTAACTAGGCAGCTCAAGTCGAAACGTCCTAAATCCATGAACTCTTTGCAGTCTCTCACCTTAGTGTATTAGCTTAGAGAAGGAAGGTGAAAAGAGCTTGGAAGATTGATTTTGCACTTCCCTGGATTTTTGGAGGGTGAAAATCTTCCTTGCTTGTCGATAACAAACCATTGATATAATCCCCTTGCCTCCCCTGGAAAACATGAATAAGTTGTATAAAATCTAAAGAATAACTTTGAATACAGTTACTCCCTAGTCCCAATGTTCATTATGATGATCATAACAACAAATGTTTTAGTTGACTTCAAGCACAATTCTATAATCTTTCTGTAATAATAAGACTTAACATCTTAAAGACTGTATAATAAATCACACATTCTAAAACTTTGAAACAATAAAAACATGTGTAGGAAAACCATGATCAAACAAAAGGTTAGACTCGCAAACTAGTAAGTTGGCTCACAAAATGGAATGAGAAAGAGTAGAATTTTTCTAAATCATTAACACACAAGAGACTTCCTTTTCATCTTTAATTTATGTGCTGAATGATCATAATGACTTTTGATTTAAGAAAAATTGGTTCTTTTAGGGAAAAAAAGGTTTAGGAGTAATGGATGACATTGTCGTAATTATGTCCTACCTTAGCAGCATCTTTTAGAGGACCCCAACATTCTACACGATTGTACTTCTTCGAGCTTGAATGAAAATAGACTCTAACAATGGCATTCATTAGTTCTTCATGCTCCTTGAAGAAATCTGAATCCCCATAGAGCACAGCCTCAAGTACCTGGTAGTTCAGAAAGGCAAATAAATCACGTTGCTAATAGAGTAAGCAAACTTCATACGCTAATTTAGAGGTGCAAGAATGAAAACAAAGTCCTTAAATTCATTGGATTGGCTGTTTTACAAGTTATGCACTAGAACAGTTGCAGAGTAAAAGTGAACTCCAACCAGGTTCCTAGTTCAAAGAATAAATAGGAATCTTAAACTCATCTAGACATTGTTATCTTCATGTGGTAAATAGGAACCTAGTATGCATTATTGTATACCATCGGCTGCATTAACTTGCCAGAGAAGACTAGGTTTACCAAATCCTGTGCTAAGGCTAATAAGGAAATAAAAGAAAAAACTTGTCCTTGAATTTGAGCCTTTGAGGTAACCATTCATCCCTATTTTAAGGGGCTATGTCCATTTACCATGTGATATTCTGGAGTTAATATGAGATGCAGTGAAATGATTCAACAAGTATCACTTGTACAGGATAAAAGCTTTCTAGGCAGATTTTACACAACTTGTCAATCATCCTCGTCCGCTTTAAGAAAGAGTTTTATAACTCCAAAATCAGAATAATGCTTGACAAATGAAATAAGTTTTATCAGTGCGACTAGCAAACTTACAAGGTGCAACTTAATGCAGCTATGCAAGTCAAATTTCAAATTTGGTGGAAAACATTTTCCAAATCGAAGCTTTTCTTTGTTTTTTCTCCAAGTATTCCAAATCGAAGCTTTTCTTTGTTTTTTCTCCAAGTAAAAACAAGTTTCTTAAATTTACGGAGGACAGTAAGAAGGGCACAAATATTTTAATAGTTTACCAATGGCAATTCCTTGGAGAATATATGGTATCTGAACTCAGCAGCCAGCTCTTGTAGGGGATTCGGTCCGCTCACATAACAGTGAACATCAAGAAACAAATTGCCTTTCACTTCTGTCCATTCAGCAACCACGTCATCTTTATTATACCACCCTTTCAACTGCCATAGAAAAATTGGTGCAAGGATTAGACTCAAATTACAAATTTCCAAAAAGAAAGTTGAGTCAGTGGGAAAGTCATTTTCCATAACTAAGTTAAAATGTAGAAAAAGAAGACATATTTCATACATCAGCTTACGGATAAACACTTGCTCATCTAAAAGTGTAAAATGTCGTTACCTGATCATACTGGATACTATTTGAGATGGTTAATGTCAGGTTAGCAGTAAAATCACAATGGGATAATGTGTATGTCCTTGGCACAATACTGGAGTATATATCAATTTTTTCTCCTTTTAACAAGACTTCCAGCTTTGAAGCTTCAAATCTTGCTGGAGGACCCAAGAGCCTGACAGCCTGGATATGAAGACAAAAAACAGTATTTATCATCTATATTAAAAAAAAAAAGAGCTACAGAGACTTGAAAATTAAAAGACAAGATAATTTTTATGAGCTTTGCTACATAGTTGTCAAGATGGATCATCTTCATTCAAAATTTGCATCAGCGAAGAGATCTATGATCGCGTTTTGGTCTTTTAAGTCCCAGACTATCAAGTCGTGTAATAAATACTGCCTCAGTTGGCACACTCAAAGTGAAATCTTATAAGGAGAAGAATGAAGATGATATTGCCTAATCATGCAGATGAATATAATGAACAATTTGAAATAAAAGGATTTACAATGATTTTTTGCCAGGAAGAAATAGTTGCCTAGCCTTTGCTTTATAGTCTATATTCTGCAGGATAGCTAGCTAGTTGGAAATATTTTCCACACAAAGCAACTGTGTTTATTAATTTTTTAAAACAGGTATCTTTTTATGATTATTAACAGAATCCTGATTCATTTGAACTCTGAAGCAGCTTATGACTTACTTTCAGTAAGTTATACTAACTTCTTGTCCTCGGGGTTCCACAGATTACTTATCAAAACTACTGGACAATGCCAACCTCTTACATTGCCAACTGTTAATTGGTTACAATGTGACGAACCAGAAGAAACTATTTGCTAGAGTGGGCAGATTGATCAAATAGGCAACAAACAAAAATTAGCACCCATAAGTTATTGCATTTCTTGAACAATCTGCAGAAAATGAACCATTAGTTTTTCTTTCTTTCAATGACACCATTTGAAAATGTACATATCAAAACAACATCATTTGAAAATTGAACTTTTAGAATACTAGCATAATGCTCCCTTCCTCTCATATTTTAAATCCAAATCAATATTTCCTGAAAATCCATAATCTACTCCACCCTGCCAATTTCCGAGCCCGGGAAACTTAATACAAGTACAACTACTTGAGGGGGGAGGAAGGAACAATTCTTCCATGTCATGAAGAAATCAAATTTTCCAATCATAGAATACTAACATAGAATTTTTTACGGTACACATTTATCCAAGAAATTGACAAAGCAAGTGTACTCAAATAGCAATAGGTAACAACAGATTACAAAGCAAACTGTACAAGTTCCTCGATTTACTGTACAGTTTTCTCTGCCAAGAAGCAATACACTAACTCCTAAACATCTAACAAATCATTACAAAATGGTATCAACCAACTATGAATCTAACAATACATACAAAATTGCACGAATCCATCAATATTGATTAGCATAGATTATGATCAACCCATACCAAGAAACTCATATTGCATTATATAAAGGGGAAATGTCCAAATTTGCTGCTGTACAATTTAAATTGAGCAACTTTCCCCTCAAGTGAACTTTTGCTCGAATATTAACCTCACTGCTGGCAAAATTAACCTAAGATTGGAGATAGACCTGTAAATATAGCACCCGAGCCTAACTCAACTCCAGAGGATTGCTCAAGTCCATATAAACAGATCATCAGCCCATTCCACAATCAATGTGGTAACTTTAACCCACGCCTAACCATGCCCAACTAGAGTGTGGACCGAGAGCCCAAATAGGAATGGAGCTGGCTCTGATACCATATAAAGTATGGAATCTGAATCTAACTCAACCCCAAAATCTAGTTCGAGTCCACATAAGTAGACCACCGATTCATTTTTCCAAACAATGTGGGACTTTGACCCAGATGAAAGTTTAATACAGTGAATCAACATTAGAAAACAAATTGTACGAGTCCGTCCATTTATCAGAAAAATCCAGGAAACTGATACACCTGGCAAACTATAGAAAATTTATATATTTTCACCAAAAAAATAAAAAGGATGAGAAAGAAGAACCTGGAAGACAAGGGTGTTGAAAGGGGGTTTTCTGGTAGTAAAAGAAGAAAGTGTTGTTGAATGCTTGAGTTGACAATTATGAATGTAAGAGGAAGAAGGAGAAGAAGAAGGGCAATGGGTAGTAAAGCGACTAGCCATGGACTGCATGACAAATTCATCCTCTCTTCTTCTCTCTACTATCTTCTATCCACTTAAACATTTCGCAACCATTTGTTTTTCCCTTTCGGCTTCTACAATATTAAAATTGTGTCTCTCGGCTGTCTATGTTTGTGACGCGCACACAGAGAGAAGGATTTGTGGATATGAAAGAAGTAGAATCATGGAAATGTTTTACTAGTTAGGAGGCCCTACCATATCCATGACAATTAAATGGACCAATAGTGTATCTACATTTGTGCATACCTCTCATCCTTGAAAACACAAACATCACATTTTAGTATTCTAATAAAATGCTCTCACCCTTTTAAAAATAATGATTTTTTTTATTATAAATTAAAGTTATGTCAAATGTATCAAAATATTTTTTAATCATATAGTCGTAAATATGTCATGTGAAAAATTAAAATTAAAAGTTTGTCAAAAAAAAATGTATCATTTTTTTTAAAACAAATAAAATAGAAAGAAGTAATTTTTTTTTTAAATCCAATGGAGTACTTTAATTAGAGTTGAGGGACATAATTGCATTATTTTGTTACCAATATTCAAATTCATAGACTTTTTTTGTTACACACCCTATTTAACTTATCCCACTTATAAGATATCCTTAAAGAAAAAAAAAAACCTTTGCCAAATACTTTTCTAACGCTACGTATTTTAATTTTGAAGATTTACATTTAAAATTATATAGTGCAACTGTGCAAATTTACTCATTTATTACTTTTATTTTATTTTATGTGTCTTAGCTTGCCACAAAATTAAGGACACTTTGAATCATGTTACCTTAAAGTAAAGATAAGACAATATATCCAAATTCCCTATAAAAATTATAAACTGCAATAATTATAAGACTAGGAATTATAAGAAATTTTTTATTTATCAAAATAACAAATAAATTATCAAAATATATTATTTTTTCTTTTCCCAAAACCAATCAAATCAATTTGTTATTAACATCAATTAATACCAACAAATACCTTTTGCCTATTTTGTAATTATGGATTGTTATTTTTATGTAAATAAAAAAAATTGATAGGACCATATAATTTGGTATATAAAAATGTATAATTATGTTTTTTACACTAATTAGAATGACTTTCACAAATTAGACTAAGGTAAGATGTTATAGCTTCTATTACGATGGGGCGACTTCCTGAAAATAACAGAATATGAAGTCTCATTTCATATATGTTTTGGCTTTTTGCCTGTTGGATAGTGTTGATGGAAATCATTGTAGGGATAATCGTACAAACCCTCTGATTATCTTTTATAATGATAGTTTTAAAGAATTAAATAATATAGCTTTGTGTTTTGTAGCAAATTCCTAAAAAGAGTTCTTGTTGCTTCTCCCGTCTCCTCTTCTCTTTCTCCCGTCATGCTGTTAGAAATTCTATGAAAAATATTCTAAGATCTTGAGTGTGTCAAAGAATCAGTCTTTAGTATAATATATTTTCAAGAGTCAAAAAGCTCTTCTAATATAAAAAGAAGAGCATAAAAACTAACAAAGATTAAATAAAGAAAATTCAGCACATCAATAGAATTTCAAGGAAAAGAGTTTTTGTTGTGATGTCTCTCTATTACTTATGAGGAAGATTAGTTTTTCCATTCTTGCTTTATATCTGTACACACGTCTCACAAATGGATCAGAGTATCTTTGCCCTTTCTTTCGAGAAACAGTCCATGGGTTGACTTATTACTGTGCGTTGTTCTTGCTAATTTCTTGGGCTTTGCCCCAATTATGCTTCTCTGTGTTATGTCCATTTTGACAATTTTTGTTTAATTTTTGGGAGTTTGGACTTCTTTATCTATAGACAATTTTTTTGGGGTGTAAGGTCCCGTGTTTTTCATCTTTCATAGTATGCATAGTGTGACATATTGTATAAGGCATATATGAAATTTTTTTTATAGAACTTAAGGATAATAAGACCGCAAATAGGTGGTAATATCAAAGACTTAAAGTTTTAAGTCAAAGGAATCTCCTAAACACATATTTGAGATTAAAGAAATGACCCGAGTGGCACCTCTCCCTTTTCGAAAGGTTTAAATTAAGTTTCACTTCTCGGATGGGAATAAGAGTGCATAATTTGATGATAATGGACTGTTAAGGGGTATTTTAATAGTCCAAAGGTCATATGTTAAGTTTTGGAGTCAAGAAAGTTGCAAGATAAAGGTTAGCTGAAGTTACCATAAGCTTCTTTAAGAAATCCTTCTTAAATTTGGGTCAAATGTATCAGGCTATATCTCCTAAAATATAAGGAGTTATAAGGGTCATGACCTATCAAATTGAAGTTGTATGAGTCTAGTTTTCAACGCATAAAACCGCGCATCAATCCGACTTCAGAATAAAAAGTTATTATAATTTTATCGTGACTGCCAGAGTAGAAAATTGGGTCTTGGGCTGGGTCGAGTCGGGTCAAGCCTACATATATGTCGGCTAATTTGACCTTTTATAGCTCAAAATAGTCTTTTTTTTCATCCCAAAATAGTAGAGAAACTGAAGATGAAGCTCCCATTAGGTCCCTAAGCTATTCAGGTAAGTTCTTCGTATTTTTACCGTTAAAATCCATTCGCATGCCTAGAAATATGTGCCTTACGCTTTCCAATTATTTTCCCTCCCTATTAGTTATTTTTGGAGCTGTTTTTTGAAGGTATAAATTGGGTGTTCTTGCTGGTTATTCTAGCCTTAAAGTTGGTTTATTCAGGTAATAATCTTGGGGTTCTTTTACGATAATTTTTATTGAGTTTTACGGATGTTTCCTCGTGTAAATGTTATTTGCCAAATCTGGCCATTAATGCTCAATTATGAATTATTTATAGGTGTTTGTAAGTTGCGTATATATAGTTGTTGCAAAGCTTAGGATGTAAGAAAAAACTTTCGTGAAGAAACTTTGGGCAACTAGAATTAGTTGGAGAGGTATGTTAAGGCTAAGCTTCATCCCTTCTTTTAGCACAAAGTCTGGAAAATTCCAAAACGTCAAATGCAACATTTTTTCATTCTGTTTCTAGAAAACCTTCTGTAAAAGGCTTTGGGGTTGCAGCTGAATTATTTTTATAATGGTATTAGGTTGGCATTCCATTCATTCTCTTAAACTGGACATTCAGTGCCTATATATCAATTTATCGATTTTTCTAACTACCTATCCATACGTTTGAGGTATTGCTCTTTTTTTTGTGGTGTCACTGAAAATAATGGAAAATTACGAGGGGAATGTAATGTTCACAATCAGTCCTTCTTCCTTACTAAAATCATATTTGAAGAACTTAGAAAGTAACACATCGATTTCCGATAATCTCTAGTATAATGCTCCTATTTAAACTACTAAATCACTTGATTCTTTTAAATTACTTTCTTTTACTAATCGACGTGAAATAAAGTATAAGCATTATGTGAAGCATCTTTATAAACTTTTTAATAGTTAAGGTCTCATTCTAAATGTTAAGTTAAGTTATCAAACGTATTCAAAAGATGTGTAAGACCCCACGGGTCATGTGTATATGTTATGACAATTATTATGATGTTAGGAGGATAAGTGAACCACTGAGCTAAGATTGGATAAATTCATGTTATGGTCTACTATGTGCATTCAACATTCATATCACATATGACACGTTCTATATGGACTTCGAGCTATAATCGGAGGTATGGGGCCTATTTGCCCAACTGACTATATATATGTATATGATACGGATGGCCACATGTTGTCAAATATGATGCTGGTTAGCTACCGGAAAGGACCACCATTGTTAGTATTTGATTGGGTATGTCATGCATTTGCATCGATATATATGTATTCATGATATGCGATTACTCGAACATACCATGCATATTTAATCACTAGGAGGCTGAGGATTGGTCATGAAGGTTACCTGAGTTTTAGTTATAGGTGATATTTCTATGACCCTTTTTACTATAATTATCTATGATTTTACTTTCTGTCTTACATACCAGTACATGTTTATTCGTACCGAGGTCCTGTTGCCTGGGAACAATACATTTTATTTCGTGCGTGCATATTCAGGTAGGGATTCTGATCGACCCTTCCACTAGGAGCCCAGTTCAGTTGTGAGTTGGTAAGCTCCACCTCTTCCTAGAGCTTTCAAAGGATGCTTACTTTTTGTTGTATAGTTGGGTATAGTCGGGCCCTATCCCAACAATGTTAGTGACACTCTTAGAGGTTATTGTGTACATGTTGTTTTGGATTAGTTACTTTGCACCTTTACTCTCCGGTCATAGGTTTGACATGTATATATATGTGCGTCTGTACCTCTATTGTTGCAGCCTCGACGACTAACTAGTACTTTATCATTTTGATTAACCTATCTTGATGTACATGACTTATTGTTGTCTAGGTCATGACCTAAATAGTCCAGTCTTAGTCTTTCAGATGTTATGTTGTCTGATCTTTTGGCCCTTCTAGTCTAGTTAACTAGCATATTCAGTGGCTTACTCAGCCAATGACGGTATCGAGTGCCAATCATGTCTCCCCCCTTTTTTGGAGTGTGATAAATATGGTATCAGAGCAGGTTGTATCCTAGGAAGTCTACAATGTTGTGCCTAGTATAGTCTTGTTTATGGGTGTGTTGCACACCACACTTATAATCAGGAAGCTATAAGGCATTCAGGGATAGTTACAGGAATATGTGAAATCTAAATTGTGTTTTATGGGTTTTTATATAACGAGTTGCCTACGCTCAGGGGATGGAACAACGTGAGATAGATATGGATTCGAGAGAAGGAATTAATTGTTCCTTGCCCGGTCAGCCGGATATATTCCCCGTTGAGGCACACAAGGAGTCTCTACTATCCATAATATCAGATTCATCAACACCTGTTGAGGCCCAAGGGGATCCAATACCCCCAGCCCCACTATATACTAGGGAACAGGGGATGAGGAAGGTTGTTTAGATACTAACTGGGCTCTATTCATGAGAGACAATTAGAGATGGAAGTATACGCTAGAAGGGATTAAATAGAAAACCCAAAGGTATAGGAGTTTCTTCATTTGGCCCCTCTAGTATTTACAGGATCCAGTCCCGCTGAGGATCCTCAGGACTTTATAGACCACATGTATAGAATATTGAGGGTGATGAATGCCTCCATCACCGAAGATGTGAAGTTGGCTTCTTTTCAACTACATGATGTCTCCATCTTGTGGTACAAGGCATGGGAGAGATCTAGAGGGCTTGATGCTCCGTCAGCAGAGTGGGAGGACTTCTCTAAGGAATTGTTTGCCCATTACTTGCCACAAGATGTTTGAGAGGCCCGTCTTGACTAATTTATCAGTTGAGGCAGGGGAATATGAGTGTAAAAAGAGTATAGCCTTAGGTTCAATTCATTGACTAGATATGCACCATGTATTGTACATACCATGAGCACAAGAGTTCATTATTATATGAATGGTTAGGGGGATCATTTGATCAGATATTGTAAGATAGCATCTTTGCAGGATGGCATAGATATTTCTTGCTTACAGGCTTTTGCTCAGATTATAGAGGACCTTTCTTATCAGATTTAGATACCCACAGAGATAGGGAGAATAATAAGAGGGCTCATACTCAAATGTCTTAGAGGGAGTCATGGGGTGATTTTAGGCCCCCATTTCATCGTATCCACCTCCGTCAATGGGTAGTTTCCCACCACATATGTAGGGCCAATGATTTGATCGTTATATTCATTTAGGACCAGGGTAGAGTTTAGACTAGCCTAAGAGTCATTGACAGGAGCATTATGCATAAATAAAATAACCTACTCCTTCATGTACACAATGCGGTAAGCTTCATATTAGCAGTGTAGGAAGGGTTCAAGTGCATGTTACCATTATGGGTAGACATGACATTTTACTAGCCAGTGACCCTTCAGTCAATCCCTATTGTGAATGAATTTTGGATGGTATTCCCTTATGAGTTTCCAAGGATTCCCCCCAAAAGGGAAATTAATTTTGCTACAAATTTTCTTCTTGATACGCAACTTATATCCATTCCTTTCTATATAATGGCTCTTGCAGAGCTAACAAAATTCAAGGAACAACTGAAGGATTTACTCAATAAAGGCTTTATTAGGCCAAACACATCTCTTAGGGGTGCTCCAATGTTCCTTGTCTGGAAGAAAGATGGCTCTTTACGGGTGTGTATTGATTATAGGCAGCTAAATAAAGTCATTATCAAGAATAAGTATCCTTTTCCACAGATTGATGACTTGTTTGACTAGTTTTTGAGTGTCAAATGCTTTTCAAAGATCGACTTGTGATCTGGGTACCCCTAGCTACGAGTCAGGGATGTTGATATTCCAAAGACAATATTTAGGATGAGGTATAGACATTTTGAGTTTCTTGTCATGTCTTCTAGGCTTATAAATGCCCTCAACAACTTTTATTGATATAATGAATGGAGTCTTTAAATCATTCTTGGATGAATTTGTGATTTTATTTATTGACGATATTTTGATATACTCACGATCAGAAGCTGATCATGCAGACCACTTGCAAGCTATATTACAGACTCTCCAGGAGAACAAGTTATATGCTAAACTCTCTAAATGTAAATTTTAGTTAGCTTCTGCAGCTTTCTTGGTCATATTACTACTAGTGATGGTATCAAGGTGGATGGCTAAAAGATTAAAACAGTAATAGCCTGGTCGAGACCCTTGAATTTGGTAGAGGTTTGTAGTTTTTTAAGCTTGATAGGGTATTATAGAAGGTCTATTGAGAGAATCTCTTTTATCTCTGCACCACTGACAAATTTGACACATAAAGAAGCTAAGTTTTAGTGGACTGAAGCATGTGAACAGAGTTTTCAAGAGCTAAAGAAGAAGCTTACCACCGCACAAATCTTGACTTTTTTGGGTGGCACTATAGGCTATGTTGTATATTGTAATTCCTCGAGAATTGGCCTATGATGTGTTCTTATGGAGCATGGTAGGATTATTGTGTATGCTTCCAAATAGTTGTGGAAACATAAACACAATTATCCTACTCATGATCTTGAGTTTGTAAATATTTAGCAACATTATCTATACGGAGTTCATATTGATGTTTTTACCTACCACCAGAGCCTTCAATATTTATTTAAGCAGAAGGAGCAAAACCTATGATAAGGAGGTGGCTAGGATGAGTGTACCATTCAGACCGTTGAGGAGATGTTACATGCCTACGTGATGGTCTTTAAAGGAAGCTGGGATGATCATCTACCTCTTATTGAGTTTGCTTATAATAACAGCTTCCAAGCTAGTATTCAAATGTCACCTTATGAAGCACTATACGGGTGAAGATGTAGGTTGTCGATCGATTGGTTTGAGGTTGGGGAGGCAAAGTTTCTAGGTCCTAATCTAGTTCAGCAAATGATGGACAAAGTGAAACTTATTAGAGACCGATTGAAAATAATCCAGAGTCGGCAAAAGTCTTATACAAATGTTCGACGACGAGAATTAGAGTTTGATGTAGAAGTTTTTTTCTTGAAAGTATCACCTATGAAGGGTATCATGTGATTTGGAAACAAAATAAAGCTTAGTCCTAGGTATGTTGAACTGTATAAGGTTATGCAAAAAGTTAGCAAGGTGGCATGCGAAGTTTATTTGCCTTCGGAATTGAGGGCAAGCTATCCGGTGTTTCATGTATCTATGTTGCAGAAGTGAATTGGAGATCCTTTGAGTATTACTCCCATTAAGGATATCAACATTGGTGAATACTTGTCTTATGATGAGGTACTAGTGACTATTTTGGATCGACAAGTAAGGAAGCTTCGAAATGAAGAAGTGGCCTCCGGGAAGGTGTTGTGCCGAGACAACAATATTAAGGAAATACTTGGGAAGCTGAAGAAAAAAATGATGAAAAAGTATCCTCAACTATTTACAACTTAAGGTGAGTCACATTTCAAAAATTGACAGTTATCTTTTTATAGTAATTTAAATTTTAAAAGATTTGGAAGTGTAATTTATATAGTTTGTCGCGGGATAGCTATACGAGGTTTAGTATTTGGAGTTTTTGGAAGTTAATTTAGGATTTGAAAGAGTAGTAGGTACATCCTAAAAATGACTTTTTTTGTAAATGGTAATGCAACCAAGGGGTTGTCTTGACACATTCGTGGACAAATGTTCTTAAGAAGGGGAGACTGTGAGATCCTTTGTTTCTTATCTTCCATAATATGCATAGTGTGGCATGTTGTATAAGGCATACATGACTTTTTTATAAAAACCTAAGGATAATAAGGCTGCAAAAAGGTGGTAATATCAAGGAGTTAAAGTTTTCAGTTAAAGAAATCCCCTAAATACATATTTGAGATTAAAGAAATGACTCGAGTGGCACCTCACCCTTTCCAAAAGGTTTAAATTAAGTTTCACTTCTCAGATGGGATTAAGAGTGTATAATTTGATGGTAATGGATTGTTAAGGGGTATTTTAATAGTCCAAAGGTCATATGTTAAGTTTTGGAGTTAAGGAAGTTGCAAGGTAACGGTTAGCCGAAGTTACCGTAAGCTTCATTAAGAAATCCTTCTTAAATTTGGGTCAAATGTATAAGACCATATATCCTAAAATATAAGGATTTAGAAGGGTCATAAACCATCAAATTTAAGTTCTCCGAGTCTAATTTTCAACGCATAAAACCGCGCATCAATCCAATTTCAGAATAAAAATTATGACAGTTTTACCGTGACTGTCCGAGCAGAAAATCGGGTCTTGGGTCGGGTTGGGTAAAGTCCACATATATGTTGGCTAATTTGACCTTTTATAGCTCAAAACAGTCCTTTTTTGTCCCAAAACAATAGAGAAATTGAAGATGAAGTTCCCACAAGGTCCCTAGCTATTCAGGTAAGTCCTTCACATTTTTACCATTAAAATTCGCTTGCGTGCCTAGAAATGTGTGTCTTATGTTTTGCAATTATTTTCCTTCCTATTAGCTATTTTTGGAGCTATTGTTTGAAGGTATAAATTGGGTGTTCTTGTTGGTTATTCTAGCCTTAAAGCTGGTTTGTTCAGGTAATAATCTTGGGGCTCTTTTACGATAATGTTTACGGAGTTTTATGGACCTTTCCTCGCTTAAATGCTATTTGGAAAATCTGGCCATTAATGCTCAATTATGGACTATTTATAGATGTTTGTAAGTTGCACATATATAGTTGTTGCAAAGCTTAGGACGTAAGTAACAACTTTCGTGAAGAAACTTTGGGCAATTGAAAATTCGTTGGAGAGATATGTTCAGGCTAAGCTCTGTCCCTTCTTTTAGCACAAAATTTGGAAAATTCCCAAAACATCAAATATGATATTTTTTCATTCTATTTCTAGAAAGAACTTTTGTAAAAGGCTTTAGGGTTGCAGCTGAATTATTTTTATAATGGTATTAGGTTGGCATTTCATTCGTTCTCTTAAATTGGACATTCAGTACCTATATATCAAGTTATCGGTTTTCCTGACTATCTATCCATACGTTTGAGGTGTTGCTCTTCTTGGTATGGTGTCACTGAAAATAATGGCAAATTACAAGGGGAATGTAGTGTTCACAATCAATCCTTCTCCCTTACTAAAATCATATTTGATGAATTTAGAAAGTAACACGTCGATTTCTAATAATCTCTAGTATAATGCTCCTATTTAAAGTACTAAGACACTTGATTCTTTTAAATTACTTTCTTTTACTAATTGACATGGAACAAAATATAAATATTATGTGAAGCATCTTTATAAACTTTTTAATAGTTAAGGTCTCATTCTAAATGTTATGTTAAGTTATCAAATGTATTCAAAAGATATGTAAGACCCCACGGGTCATGTGTATAAGGTATGACAATGGTTATGATGTTATTAGTATAAGCGTACCAATGAGCTAAGATTGGCTAAATTCATGTTATGACCTATTATGTGCATTCAATATTCATATCATACATGACACGTTATGTATGAACTTCGAGCTATAATCGGAGGTATGGGGCCTATTTGCCTAACTGACTATATATATATATGTATATTATACGGATGGGCACAAGTTGCAAATATGATGTCGGTTAGCTATCGGAAAGGACCACAATTGCTAGCGTTTGTATTCACATTTATATATATAACATATTGATATTGTATCTGTATGTATATATATAATGTATCAATATTATATAAATAATATATCACTATGTATATATATTTATAAACACAACTTCTACATTATTTATACAGTGCAACATTTTATCTTCCTCAACAAGTTGATCGTTTCCAATTCTGATCAATTTAAATATCCTACAATTCTAAAATTTAAATATAAACCCTTTTGATGTTTAGAATATTTTAATATATTATTTATCCAAAGCAATTCATATTTGTAGAAGATCAAATTTTAAAATTTAAACATAAGAAAATTAGACATAATGGACGCACAACTTCATCATCCCCGGGAATCAGAATATGGGATTGCATCATAATTACGAGAGTAATTAAAGTTTGATTATCATTGTTTAATACTGATACGTAAACATAAGATATAGCTAGCTATTAGCATGATGCACAAGGTATTAGTGATCATTGTTTAATTTTGGTTCACACACGACTTAAAAAAATTGATTTACCATGGACATTTTTCTAATTTTATTGTCAGACTCTTTAGAACAATTCACATAGTTCCCAAAAAAATAAAGACCACAATTTCATATGGTAGAAATAACCTTATAGTCTCTTCTCTAAATCATTTTACTTATATTCCTTATTAAAAAATAAATGATTCAAAATAATTATTATTTTATCCATAGTAATGATTATTCTTGAATATGATAAAAATTGCTAGGAAACCTAAGTGAATAACATATATTTCAATATTGTGAGTACTTATGTAATTGAGTTATTGTATTTTATTTAAATTCCTTGTAAAGACTTTTATTTTATTTTATTTATTGTAATAATTAAAGTCATTATTTAAGTGAATCATTGTATATATGTATGTTCATTGCTTATATAGTAGATGATTTTGTGTATGGAGTAATTTAGTTCATACATGGAAGATAAATAGCGATTAACATAAGTTATAAATTATTGTTCACACCCAAAAATGAAGTTGGATAAATATCTTGATGATTACAAGATTAGATATAATTTGATCTTAATTATGGGAATGGTTAAAATTTTAACTTCTTGTGTTAGTAAATTTTGTGTGTATTGAACGAACTAATTAGATATACTTATTTATGCTCTGAATATTAGTAAATAAATTCTCTAGTCTATTACATATGTTTATACTCTTAATCTTGATATTATTATTATGATTTATGTAATTTGATTTATTATTTAATCTATCAAAAGGTGAGACTTCTTTAACTGGTCAATAAATTCCTAATGAATTGGATAATGACAAATCACATTAGTGAAATAATAATTAGTTAATAAAACCATGTCTCGGTCTCGAGTTGAAAATACCCCTTTATGGTTGCTTATAAGTTTTAATGTGAAAACCCAACAAGTGTAGGATTTTAATATTTGTTTTGTGAAATACGTTAAGTAAAATAATAAATGATTAATTTAGTCAATAAATTATATTTTCCAGGAAATTTAATTAAATTGATTGATGTCAGTAATTCTAGCACGGAGAGTTAAATAAAGTATAACAATAAATTTTGAATTTAATATAGAGAAGTGCAATTATATATTTTTAGTGAAATACTATGTAATTTATTATGATATGATTAATTCATTCTTTTGCAAATTAATATTGTAACTGGAAGCCTCTATAAATAAATTTTCGATCCTTACTATGTTTGACTTGTAAATTAGTTCTGAAAAAAATATTTTGGACGAAGTATTTTAATACTGATCTTCTTAAAGGAACAAAATCAGTGTTTTAAGAATTATTTAAAATAGCTAATTTGAAAAACAAACTAAAAACGTTTTTAGTATTATTGAATTTTGTTGGAGTTTAATGAATTTTAATTACCTTATTAATTACTTTTTAAAAGCTAATGAACTTTTTATGTCTCCAAACATTCTCCTCTTCTTTTGAAATTAGGGATAAATAGGAGAGGTTTTCTGTTAAGTAAATCATTCAAATTTTCAGAAAGTCCTTGCCCACATAATTATTGGAATAGAAAATCTAGTCATAAAATAGTAGAAGGACGGAGTCCTGGATACATCTGTCATAGACAATGTTATTGAAAGCTTCAAAAGGTTCGTTACGCTTTCTAACTTTCATTTTAGTTTATGTTATATGTTTATCATGTAAGTTTATGATTCTAAAATTCTATTTTCACTGCATATATGTTTTTTTACACTCTAATAGGAGTAAATATAATTAAACTGATAGCGTTATGATTTTTTGTGTGATATGTTTTTAAAAGTTGAATGTCATTAATTTAATGATTTTAGTCAGTCAAATAAGAATATAAATTTAAATATTTAATACTCTCCCGATTCACTTATAATTATTAAATTTTAACGATTTTAAAAAAATCAAAGAGACTAAAGCCGTTACTAATAAAATAAAATTGTTCAGCAGGCCCAAAAATAGGCCCAACAATAAGAAAGGACCAAAAAGAGGTCCAAATAGCAAAAAATCTAAAACTAAAATAAGGCAAATAAAATATAGATAAATATACTAAAGCAACACCTAGAAGGATCTATTAGCTCAGAAAGGGAAAGACATCTGCCCTTTCCTGTTCTGATTCCAATGGCGTTCCTGTCATTCTCATAACTGTAATGACCGCACCTTCCTCTCCTTGCATGTTAAAATAATAAAATCAGAGTTCCACTGATTACTCAATCTGGTTATTGAGCTTAGATAGACTTTATTTATGCGTCAAAACTCTTATTAATATCGTGAAATCTGGTCCTGTGAAGATTTCTTCAACCCAATCGTCTTGAGTGTCCAGTGATCTCTCTTTTTTGGTGCTTGATAAAGTTATAAAAACCTTCTTTGGATCGGCATTTCTGATGTACATGCACCTGCTCGTTGATTTTCAGATTCTCATACAAGTTCTTCTTTATTCTTCCATTTCTTTGTCATTTAACGAAGACAAATTTTTTCTAACTCTATTGGTCAACAGGTTAAACCTTAGAGGAGCTAATATCACTGTTCAACCAACAAACTTAGGGTTTCACTTGTGTTTGTCAGGTATTTGCTTGTTCCTTATATCCAAAATAATAGGTAGCTAACACTTATTGATACAACATTTCAAACCATCCTGCATAGCCCAGACTTCAACCTCTAGACTTGATTTAACACCTAATTCATATGAGGCTACATACACAAATTCTCCTTTCTAGTTCCTTATACAAAAGCCTCCAACACTAAGTCCTGGATTACCCTTAGAGGCACCCTCAGTGTTACATTTAAAGTATCCTTCTCTAGGTAAGCTCTAGTAAATTATTTTTAGAATAATAATGGATTAGTACCTTCCCAAAAATTGCACTAGATTGGCCATTTCTTCGAAATATTTTTGAGCCAAGGGTATATGAACCTTGCTAGCTGTGTAGATACCTACTAACTTTTACCACCATGCTCTGTGTACTTAAGTTATCTCCATATTTAATTCTATTCCTCATTTTTCATATTATCCATAATATTAAACAAGGAACAATATTAAAAAGAGGTTTAAGTTTGCTAGAAAAATTGAGCATTCCACCATTTATAAATTGTCTCCTTTAAAAACTTAAAGGGGCCATGTATCCTTTCCCCTCCTACAAATATATTCCATAACTGATTAGTTGTAGAGCATGTAAAAACAGATGTTGGAAAATTTCTTCAATCATTTTATCACAAAAACACATAGCTTCATCCATTTCTCCAATTCTGATTCAAAATTTCTCAATAGAGATTCTCTTTTTAAACATCCTCCGCACAAAGAAGAACACTTTAAAAGGAAGTCTCTTAACTCATATCTTCTCAAAATACTCATGTGACGAACCCAGGATCCTTAAAGCTTTCCAAGCTGATCTAACAGTAAACTTTTCAAAGTTTGTAAACATTCAAAATGGGGTATCCATCCTCCCATCTGTTGACCCTATTTCTATTGTAATGATAACGTGATCTACAATATCATCAGGGAAATTATCTCTCAGTCTGTCCTCATTCCAATTGCCCTCTGATATTAATTGATCCACATCCTTCTCCATTGATGAGTCATGAAAATACGACTTTTATGACGCTTAATACATAGGATTATTGTGAGTTCTTAAGCGCATTTGTTAGTTTAATACGTGTCTTATGTTTGTTTTGTAGGAAAATGAGAATTCCACGAATCTTTGGGCGTTGGACTGATTTGAGGAGATTTGAAGTTGGAATTTTCTTAAGCGCGAAAGGAGTTGTTGGTGGATTACCTGAACACACCAAATCATTTATGTGTGAGGCTGGAGAATCACAACAAAGCAACAGCAAAAGCTAGAACGCATATAACATAAGCTATCTCGGACAAAATGATCAAGTCGTGTTATTTGTCCTGTTTGTGTTGTGCTGGGAAGTGTGTTACTGCCCATGTCCAGTTATAAAGCTCATAGGAGGGTATGAAGGTGAAGAGAATCAGTAGAAAACGTTCCAGGAGCAACACAGGACAAGACGGAACAAAAATGGACAAAGAAACACACCGCGGGCATGTTCACGACCCGTGGTGATGATCACTAGCCATGAAACTGATTGTCCAGGCCACAGGATTGAAGTGTGTCATCGTAAGCCTCACCACGAGCCCTTGCACTACTCGTGGTTCACTCCACAAGCCATGAAGGTGCTCTTGGACAACACCAAGGAAGTGAAGAGGTCCAGGCGCAAAGGCAAACACCAAGGCAACCATTCACGACTCGTTTAAGCCGTCACGAGTCGTGAAGGTGTGTGGGGCTGATTTTGAACAATTTTTGCACAAATTAAAGCACCAAGGAAGGCACCACTGAGCGTAAAAATCACCAAGAGTCGTGGTGAAGGTCGTGCAACAGTCCAGCGACCGAAAATCCAAGTCCAATTAGGACTCCTTTCCTACTTAGTTTAGGTTTACTTTTCCTACTTATTTTAGGATTGGTTTAAGACTATAAATAGATCTAGGTTTTATTTATTTTATAGGACTTGTGCCCCACGACTTGCGGCTACTAAGACATGAATTTTACATCAATTTTTTAGTAATTTTCCCTTAAAAAACGCAGCTGGACAGTGAACAAATTTCCAGCAACTTTAGTTGCTTGTCTTGATTATTGTTTGCAGTTTAGATCAAGCATTCATCTCCGAATTCTTCATGTGACTTCAACAACTGATTGAATCTCTCTTGTAAGTGATTTAACCATGAATTTCAACATGATTCTTGTTCAAGATCTTGCAAGTTCAATAATCTAGA
>JBCEWC010006861.1:0-22316 GCA_038996855.1 Solanum aculeatissimum | reverse complement strand
TAGAATTTATGATAATTAAAAATAAAAATATTATAAAATATGCACTTTCCTACTTATCCCTACTTACCCCCCAAAAAATGGTATTACTGATTTTTCTTTCAACCTCTTCAATGGTTTGGGTACCACTTGGTATCCCCTAAGAACAAACTTACTGCTAGAGTATTTTTCCAATGATTTTTTTTTTTTTTTTAAATCTAATCCTGTGCTCGAAATTTTTCAATAATTATTCATGCTTAGTGATTATTCTGGCTGACGAAATGCAAATAAAAGGCTGATCAAACAATGAAATGTAAGAGATAATATCCTATATGATCATTCAATTTGGAATAGTTTATCTAGAAACTTACAAAACACTCAATTTAAGATTGTAACGCTTAGAAAGTCAATTGACTTTGTGACTTTCTAAGTAAAAATTGAGTGACTTTTGAGTTAAAATAAAAAAAATTAAATACTCTCTCTGTTCGCTAGTAAATGTTAAAATTTTCCTAATTTGATTTTCATTTTTACTTGTTATTTTGGAGAAATCAAGATAGGATAATTTCTTTACCTATTTTATTTCCAATTTACTTAAAAAGTTAATACAACTCCTATCACTATATTGCAAGTAACTTTAACTTTAGGATAAAATTTAGGATGTGCTCAATATCAATTTTTTCAGATTTGATTGATCAAATATATATTTTTTTAAAAAATACTTCATTAAAGAAATAAAAAAAAGTTAGAAAATTCACTTATTTTTCAAAAAATATTTTTTAAAACAAAAATACTTTCCCTCGTATCGAACACACCTGTACATCAAACCAAAAATAGGAACAAGCATAGAAGCTTCTCATGATTCCTGTAATTGCCTGGTTTTATTTTATTTTAATGATTAATTTCTTATTTTAATTTGTCAAACAGAGCATCTTTATCTTTTCTTAAGATTACAAAGGACAATATCTCATGAAATAAAATAGTAGTTATATTAAGCATGAAGAAAACAAAGCATAAGCCAAGAGCTTTGTAATTTCAGTGATGTATGTGATGCTCTTATGGAAATTGTCACACTTCAATTTTATTTTATTTTCAAATTAAAAAGATCAAACTTGTCTTTAATAGAAAATATCAAACTAGATGCCTTTGACCTAAATTTTCTCACCATGTCTAGGAATTAGGATTGTTTATGATATGGTATTGAATATTTTGATTACGTTATGAACGGAGAAGGGCCTAAATAGTCCTTAACTATTTGAATTGGTACAAAATTACTCTTCATTCACTTTTCGGCTTTTAAATATCTCGATGTCAGCCTTTTGATTCAAAAATACCTCCAATATTAATCTATTGGCTCATATTTGTCCTTATTTTTAACAATTTCCCTAAATTAAAAATTATTAAATATTTATTCATTATGTTGCCTAATCTAATGGGTTCAAATTTAAGCCCTTCTCAAATAAGTGATAAAAATCTCTTTTGAGTATATTTTGACAAGAAACGCTTGAAAATAATATTCAAAAAATTATTAATTTCATGATGTCTTCCTATTAGCATATATTAAATCAATCCTCCATTTATTAATCTGACTCATATCTGGGAGTCCAACTAAAATACATACTCACCTTGCTTATCTAATTTTTTTTTCTTTATTAACAAAAGTTTCTATCAATTATCCAATTGTCTTGTTCATTCTTTTTTTTAATGATTTTTTGTCGATCTCTTATTCTTAGTTTGAATATCAAGAACTCAAACTTGAAATAAACTTTCTTATTCATATTGATTCAATCTGTATTATTATCATGGTGGGGTGAAAATCATATATGAAAAGGTTATTTTCATTCTATTTATAATTTTGGATACACACAAAAGAAAAATGTTAGTGTATGTGTATACAGTTGTTTAATTTAAACCATCTTCTATTGAACTAATTATTTATATATGACCATCATCATTATTTTTCTCCTTTTTTTAACAAAGATGACCTAAAATGTCCTTAAACTGTGAGATTTGGCACAATATTTTCTTCCATCCACCTTATGAGTGTGAGTTGTTAGAAACAAGGTTATTTTTTAATCAAAAGGCTGACGTTAGGGGTATTTGGGGGCAGAAAGATGGATGTAGGATAATTTTGTACCAATTCAAATAGTTCAGCATTTTAGGCCCTTCCCCGTTTTATAAATATTATATTAATATCATATAATACGGTATAGTTCGATATCTTTAATGTGTGATACGATAGGCGGGAAATTATAGTTTATTCAAATTCAACTTATATTATAGTAAAAAAATTATGATATTCATTTTTCAAAAATGTTAAAATTATATCATACTATCTTGCATGTACAAAAATATTTAAGAATATAAGGCCAAATGTATAAGACAATCTATCGAGTTTGGTGGATTCTTTAGGCTACTTGTAATTAAATAATGATAGATCTTTGTTGCAATAGTATATTATGTATTCGAAAAGATTCTCCATTTTCATAGTTATCAACTTCTTATGAACTGGATTTCATTGACCACTATTTTTCTTGAAATATACTAAAAAGGCATATATGACTCACCTATTAATTTCTTGGCCAAAGACAAATCGACGGAAAAAATAACGTATTCTGAATATCCTCTCAAAATTTTCCTCTACTCAGCTCTTGTTATATTTCTTATGCTATGTTGTTATTCTCTTGGAATATTATACTTTTTTCCCTTTCGGTAATGGAGCCACTTAAAAAAAAAGAGAGACCAGGGTTTTATTCGAAAGAAAGATGTTTTAAAATATTTTTTGTATTCAATTGGTCAAAATTTTTAGAAAAATAAATTCCTTAAAAAAAAAAAAAATAACTTTCATATTGGAAGTTGTAATGATCTAACTCCATCGTTATGGGTAGGTCAATGGTGAAGAAAATTGGACTAAAAAGCTCTCGAGTAGTAATTCAAAAATTTTGGAGTCTAGACCAAACTTGGATGAAAACTGAGTCGTGTGAGGTCTTGGGCAATCTGGTAATAGTAGATTGGGGATTGATTTATAAGTTTGATCTTTTGAGTTGATAGCCAAGACAAAGGATCCTGTACGGCTTTATGAAATTAAATTTGGGTGAGATGAAATCTAGAAATTGATCTTGGTGCAAAGAATCATGATTTGAGGGTATGTTGTGAAAAAAGGAGTTGGGACGTGAGTTAAGAAGTTTATGTCTCTGTGCAACACGCCACGACTGGATGGATCTTGCTATGGTAGTATAAATGACCGTCATGGATTTAAGTTACTAAATTCATTCTTATTTCCTCCCACTTCGTCCTAGAGAGACCAAAAACTATCTAAGACTTATTTTCATCAGTTTTCCATCTATTTCATTAATAAAAGTAAGTTATTCATTCCTAGGCCTTAGAATCTAGAAGAATTGTTAGAGGGAAAGATTGTGACATGCAATTAATTGTGGAAAAAGTCATAGTTGGGGGAGATGATCTCAAAACTAACCAAGGGTTAGGATTATGATATAATCTAGGTAATTTAGGTCAATGCTTAGATTATTGTGTTACTTGATTGTTATAGACCAAAAAATGAGCCAAGACTTTGGAAAAGGAGAAACCTCCAATTACTTAGAGTTTTCAAGACTTATTTTGAGATAGGTCATGGTTTAATATTTTCATTTGTGTAATATGTATTTGTTAATTACTTTGTTCGTATTTTCACATGTATGTAAATAGGGAATAAGGACAGGAACCTAATAACTTAACTCTCATAATCAAATTGAATGTTATGAGCCTACCATGGGATTTGTGCAAGTTGTGGATTATTCATTATCATGTTTCAAGTAAGTCCTAGGCGTGACATGGCGATCGAAACTCCACAAAAATCTAACCAAGCCTCTTGGCATATCATATATAAGAATAAGGTAATTAAAGCAAATAGACTAAAATAGAGAAAACAAAAGTAAAGTCTCAATTTTAAATTCCTCAATCAAAGAGAAACAACTTTAGTTCAAAATGGGAAGACAATATGGATTCCAAGATCATTCAACGTGCCTCTACTAGCCTAGATGGGGCTTAGGACAAGTTCCTAACTCACCAAAAATTTGAAGTAAATGAAATGCTAAGGTAGTCTCAACAAAACAATGAAACATAAACTCAACAGGTTTCCCTCAAAGTATGAGGACTCACCAATCAAGTGTATCAACTCTGCTCCTAGCCATAAGTGTGAGATGTAGTGTGATCATCCGTTCCTATATTATGATACAATATAGGCAAAAGAAGGATACGTTTGTACTTTGAATGTACTAAGTATGTGAGTAATATGCATAAATATACATGAAATAGCATGGAAGATGTGTCAAGAGATGCAACACCAACAATTAAGTAAAACATGAGATGAAATTCATAAATAAAATACATAGTCAATGCATCAAATTTATAGTAAGAAAGCTTGTAAAGAAACTTATGCATTTTGTGATATATCAATTTCAACCTACAATAAGGCCATGCGAGCTATAACATGGAATCTGATGTAACTCCCACATTGAGAATAGAGATGCTACTTGCCAAGGTAGATTTTGTGAGAACATCTTAATATGAGCTAATCGTATATCCACTAGCTAGGCTAATAAGGCAACCTATTGGGAACATGTAGTTTGGGACTAGAGATTGCTACTTGAATTTTCTGGAGAAGCTCCATTATCTTTCAGATCGATCCTACCTCAAACCCTCTCGGTGCTAAGTCAAATACCAATGGAATAAAAATCATAACGCAATAAAGAAAATCATAAATTTGAAGTCATTAAATCATCATACTTATAAAGTAGCTCATTGAAACCTTGGTGATTCAATCAATGTGAGAATTTTCCTTATCACACCTTGAATTCATGAGTAGGTGAAAAAAAAATCCTTTTACTATCTTTCTTCCATTCTTTAAGGAACTTTCATAAATAATAATTTAATACTTTCATGAAACTTGAGTGAAGCTCTTATTCATTCATGATCATAGTTCATAGTAAAATTAGAGTAACTTGCATAGATTCATCTCAAATCAATTTTAAAACATGTAATTCAATTGAATCATGCATAATCATGGGAAACTTTGTCAATTGAAATCATAATTAAAGAACTCATAATGAAATTTATGAATCCTAGATAGCTTTGTAGAAAATTTAATTAGAAATTATTAAAATCACGCAGTTAATAACAAATCATGTATAATTAGATCAATAATAATAATATAAAATATCATTATGCAATTGAATAAAAAATTATCAAAATCCATAAATTTAATACTTGAATTTTATAGAAAAGGTTAAAAAAAATTGGGTTCCATGGATGAAAGGAATCCATGAATAAATACCCACATACCTTGAATGAGACTTAATCTTAAAATTGGAGAACTTACAAACCTGGAAGAGCCCTAGCTTGAGCTTCATCAAAATATTGTAGATGAGGAAACCTTGATAGAGTATGTAAATTGGGTAAGAATTTGAGAGTAGGGTGTGTTTGATGGATAAAAGCAATTAGAGATAGATTTATAGGACCAAATAACATAGTTTAGGGGGTAGGTGGGTAGAAAATATCCAAAATACTCTTCATTAAATTTAATCGACGTGAACTACAAATAAGGATCTACGGGTCATAGATCCTTATACGGGTTGTACAACTGGCCTCGTGAATACTGGGCAAAAATTAGATCTCTAAAGTTGGGATCTACAACCAACGTTTTACGAATCATAATTCTATCTACGGACCACTCTCTTGGTCCACAGAATAGCACCAACAACCTCCTTTTTAGACCACACAAGCCTCACTCCAACAAACTACCTTCTATAACTCATTAAAGCTTTTATGCGTTGTAAGACCCATTCACACTTTCCTCATTTTCTCCCCTCAAAAGATTCTAAGTTCCAGTGAGTTCTATGATCAAGTTCTATTGGTTTTAGACCCTTTTATGGTTCATCCTTCTTGTTTGTCGTTTAGATATTGAGGTTTGTTATTTTTTTTTTGACTTTTTTATCGTATTTATGATCACTTTTTATAAGTCATACTTTCTTTTACAACCCATGGTTCCACTCATACATTGATAAAATTTTCTCTAAATTCCCCCAAGTCCAATAGTCATCCACGACGTCCCTTCTACGATCCTTGGTTCTATTTAGGGGCCGTAGTTAGGGCTCATCAAACCTTGGCAGTTTAATTTTTTCTGCTAATATTTTTAATTCTATCTTTTCAACTGACCTAGTATTATATTCCTTGTGCGTATAATTATGATTGTGGTTGCGATTATATTTTTCATTATTGGATTGGATGTCACGTTGTGACACATTATAGGATTACGTGTCACATTTCAACACATTATTGAATTAGGTGTTATGTTCTAACATATTATTGAATCGAGTATCACGTTTTGATACATTATTGAATTAAGTGTTGCATTTTGATATAACTTATTTGGGTGTGGATCCCATGAGAAGTCTATTATTGAAATTGTTGGGACGAGATTGATAATCCTGAAAGTGATATGTAAGCATGAACTTTAATTTTCTAATCTCTCATATTTGTTGGTTTACTATGTTGAAATTACTTGTTTATATTTTTCCTATTGAAATAGCCACATGACCCTATCAGTATACTATTGTTATGTGTATTGATACTGTGCTTGCTTTTTTTTTTTGCTGAGTACGGAGCATCTTTAGGCAGTTGTTGATAGACCTCAATTAGGTGATTATTGATTTCAAGAATTCTTAGTCCATTTGCTCTCGAATCAGACACTTAGTTATATATCTATTTCATAATTCTTAGAATTGTATCTCTTTATGTTAGACACTTAAATTGAGTTTTAGTACAACGACTTTCAGTTTCTGGGGAGTTATTTCTGTGTTACTTACATTTCTATTTGAGTTTATAGTAACTCAACTTGGTTTTATTATTTAAACTTGCTTCTATGACTTTAAAATGCTTAATTCATGCTAGTTTTGTTGAGTTAGGTTTGGTATCGGTTCTCCCACCAGAGGAGTAATGTGGGTTCCACTCATGAGCAATTTGGGATCATGACAACATTGATATTAGAGCCTAGGTTTATTGATCTCATTATACCAAAATGAGTCTAGTAGAGTCTTGTAGAATAGTATACAAACGTTTGTACTTTCTTTGATAGGCTACAAGACTTTAGGAATTTCTCTTATGTTTTGTTTCTCTTTTTTTTTCGTGCTATAACTTCATTTCAATTGGTATTGGTGATCCAAATTGGCATCTAACCTCTTTCAATCTTATGTACATATATGGTTGGCACGTGTTACAATGGTATCAAGTTAGCAACTCCAACCAACGAGCATGCAGAGGATCCAATCGCGAGAGGTAGGGACCGAGGCAGAGGTAGAGGAACGGGAAGAAGTCAAGTCCAGCAAAGGATATCCCCTACTGGGGGTGAGGCCCAAGCCTAAAATATTCCTGTAGGATAGGTTCCTCCCGTACCATAGGTTGAAGTAGAGGAAAATATGGAAGTTGAGGTGGAGAAGAATGTTGAGATGGAATAAGGTACATAAGCTAGAACTGCAACACTTCCTCCATTGGACTCAACAATTGCACAGTAGTAACTAAATTTTTTGAGTGAGATGTTTAGATTTTGAACCATTTCCATGGTTGTTGTCGCTCAAGCTTTAGTCATCCACCCATTGCACCTGCAGCCCCATATGTGGGGAGGATCTTAGATAATAATGCTTTCTTTCATCCCTTTCTGGGCCCAGTGATGATTGGTACTGAGTATGGGATGTTGATCAAGTTTCTGAAGCTGAAGCCTCTAGTATATGAAGGTTCAAAGAGTAAGAATGTATATGAATTCATTCTAGATTACCATGAGCGCTTCATAAGTTGGCTATTGTGCACCAACATGGGGTTGAGTTCATGACTTTTCAATTTCAAGGTGAGTCTAAGTAGTGGTGGAGAGCCTTTGTGAAGTGTCAATCCCCAATTTTTCAATCACTTACTTGGGATAAGTTTTATGTCTTATTTTTGGAGAAGTATGTGCCCCGGACCATGAGGGAGCGCAAGAAGAATGAATTTATGGCATGTGAGCTGGGTAGTATGATAGTGGTTGATTATAGGGAGAAGTTTCATGCCTTGTCTAGATATACTACTTAGTTGTTGACTATAGAGGAGGAGAGGATTTGGTTGTTTGTCAAAGGTTTAAATTTAGAGTTGCAGATTTATCTATTCATATGATTGTTGCAAATAAGAGTTTCATGAGGTAGGTAATAGATTTTGTAAAGAAGGTAGAAAGAGTTAGAAGGGTGGGTCATTCTAAGGCTTTGGCTAAGAGGACCAAGAGTGCAGGTAATTTCAAAGGTGACACATCCTGAGTCTACACCTTAAACGCATCCGCCGCTTGAAAATCATTTCTGGTCTCAAGTGAACCACTTGGCCTAGCTAACCTACTTAGCAGAAGACTTAATCGTCATGAATGAACTAGAGTGGACAAAACGAAATATGCTTCACAAGTCTTATCACATAATCATGAAAGCTTAATATGTTAAGATATCTTAAACCAAAATCAAAACTTTTGAAATAACTCAAGCAAATAACTAAACACTGTCTAATTGGTCTATGAAGTCTCTAAAATACTGACTCTGAACTAGCTACCGGGATAGGCCTAAGACTACCTCAACTGAAATAAATCAAAAGAAATAAAGATTCCAGAGCTCTTTTGAATGAAAAGAGGCCTCACCACTTGCTGATGGGAAACTGCCTTACTAAATATTTGCAATCATGAGTACCTGAATTAGCACCATACCACAATACATGGAATGCATGGGTATGTAAAATGGCAAAAAGAAACTCATACTAGGATATACATCTCGAAGACTCAGTTTAGAATAGCTCAGTCACGGAAGCAAGCACTGTAATTAAAATATTGTTTAATTCATTAATGAATGCAACATAAAAAATATAGTATTCAAAATTCTTAGATCTAAAAAATAGCTCAACTCAACAAAACATGCAACATAATAAGAGAAAATACTTTAATAAAGAAATAATATAACTCAGAGTGTAAAATATAAAGCTTTACTTCTCAGGGAGTTTCTCTAATTGGCAACCACCATCATGAGCTTCGTGATGATACAAGTCTTGTCCACGTTACCAAAGTCATCCCATACCTTGCCAGAGTAAGGGACAAACTTAACTTATAAATCCATCTAATAGGTCTTTCTAGAGGTAAGTGAGGAGTTGTACAAATGTTGGTATAATCATATCCTACACTGGCTACATAGTTTACAGGGTTGGAGTTATCTTAACTCATACCCAAATTAGTGCTCAATTACTACTCCCAAAATCTTTTATTATGCTCAATGCAATGTTTGAACTATTATCTTTTCTAGGTCTTAGGTAATTACTCAAATTGATCTCTTGAAAAAGAAAACTACTTTTGAAGTATCATAGTACTTAAATAAACTTATCTAAAACTCAAGGTTTCTCTTTAAAATATCATCTTTGAGAACTACTTAGTTCCCTGTAATCTTCTTTAAAAACTCTTATTTAGAAATCTTCTACATTTCTTTTAGAAATCAATTCAAGTAATTGTGTAGTTAAAGCACTTCTTACTCAAATCATGCTCAAAATGTAAATTATGAGGCTTTTTCTAACTCAACTTATGCTCAACCACTTCATCAAATAATTCATGAAAATAATCATTCTCTAACTCAAAGAAATACATAATAATAAATAAATGTAAGAATCTTCTAGGGTTCATGTGAATGCACCATGAATCCAAAATCTCAAAACTTAATTCAACAAAGTATGATCAAATATGTATACTCAATTGGGTGAGAAATCACATACCTGACTCAAAAACTTTCACTTTATGGGAATTGAGGCTCGATTCATGGCTTGACTTAACCAAAGAAATTGTCAGACACAAGGTTGAACTTAGTCCAACGTTTTGATAACCTACATACCTTGAAGAACAAAAGTTCTTGAAGAAATCTTTGGCTTGGAACCTTATAGATTGAATTTGAGAAATCCTTCTATGTTGTTCTTGGAGATAAAGTTTGAAAAAGGGTTTTGATTCAAAAACCTAGGTTCTTAAAGAGAATCTTGAACTTGGAGCCTTTAGATCTTCTAAATTGGAGAAATCCCTTTCTTAAAGTTCTTAATCTTAGGGAGAAGGAGAATTAAGTATTTTGAGAGTTACTATACATATATGGATTCTATTAGGTTATAATATAGACTTAGAGAAGTTATTTGAAGGTAAAAGGTAAAAAATACTCTTCTAAGAACGTAAGCAAATTATCAAAATAAAATAACAATGACCTTTGAATGAGTTCCATCAACCAAATCAATAATCTGGAGGCTCCATCGCCAATATATTTGGTAGATCATCAAAAAGAGCATTTAGATCACTAAAAAGAACAAAATTTGAAGCTTTTAAAGTCAATTTGATGATCTCATTCAGTGATACACTGACCCAATTGGTGATTTGCCGAATTGACGGGCCAACTCGCCGAATTGTCCAATCCACACATGCTTTAGTAAAATGGCCATAATTTTTTCACTTGGTGGAGTTGGAGAGAAGACTCAAAGTACTTTAATTTGATAGGTTATAGATCTACTAACTCTTTATGTGTTGAGAGATATGGTCATCTGAAGTTGACCCTTATATGTACTCATGTAAAAAATTAGCCGATAGAAATGTTTTGAACTTGACTTGATGTTTGAGGTTCATTATGACCCTAAACTACATGTGATACACTTCAAATACATAGAAAAGGGCCTTAACATATATACACAACTTATAAGTCATTGGATCGCCTAACTTTAATAGAGTTTTATATCGAAACTCAATCAATAAGAAAGTTTAGAACTAAACTTTGTGCTAGAAAATTCTCGTGACCTTAATTCATCTCCAAATCTATTTCACATTAAAGAATTTACCTTAAAACCTATTGCAATTTAGAATCAATAGTATGACCCTATATGCATATAAAGAATGATTTAGGTCTTATCTTAAAATTTTTGGCGGTGTTACACAAGGTTCTTACTCTAGAGGGTCAAGTAATCAACCATTGAAACCTAGCCTATTCAATCAGTCATGCCTGCTCTTCCAGAAGGTTACTTTGGCACTTCTCATCAGGCTATTGCTCAAGATGGATAGAGGAGTTTTCTACACCAAGCATATACTTGACTTTCTCTTGATCACAGTTGTTTTAATTATGGAGAGCCAAAACATGTGAGGATGGAGTGTCCCCACCCTCGTATGACCAATCTCGTGTAATAGTAGATTAGAACTATAGTAACAATGGTAAAGGATGTCCACACGGTAGGCAATGAGTAAATAAAAAAAGGCCAAGGTGGTCAACTTAATGGAAATACAAACAAAGAACTAGTTCTGGCATGTAAAGATCGAGGTTGTCTATCAAGATGACATAGCCCAATTTTATGCTTTTCATGCAGGAAAAAGCCTGAGGCATCTGATACAGTGATCACATGTACTATTTTTATTTATGATTAGATGGATACTACATCCAGGCTTTACTTGTTCTTATATGTCGATAAATTATGCCTTAAGTTTTGATGTGATCTGTGATATGCTTGATACACCTATCCATATTTCTACCCAAATTGGATATTCTATTGTAATTATCCATGTCTATTGTGCTTGTTCTATTTTGTTCATGGGATTTTAAACTTAGGTTGACTTGATAATTTTAGACACGACAAATTTTGATGTGATTTTAGGCATGACTTGGTTGTCTCTCTATCATTTAATGCTTAATTTTCATGCTAAAACTATAACTTCAGAGATTCCAAGCAGGGAAAGGTTAAGCTTAAGCCAACTAAAATCATATGATATATTCAAGCTAAAAAATGGTGGGGTATGATTGTCTAGCATTCTTGGCTCATGTTCGAAATGTTAATGTAGAGTCCCCTTCTATTGATTTCATTTTTGTAGTATTTAAATTTAAGAAAATCTTTCCTACAAACTTGTCTAGTATGCCTCCTGATAGAGATATGATTTTTGCATTGATTTAAATCCCGACACTTACTTAATCTCTCACCCTCCTTATCATATAACTTCAGTAAAGTTAAGAGAATTGATCCAAGATCTCCTTACCAAGAGTTTCATCCATCCTAGTGATTTGCCATGGGATTCTCTAGTTTTTTTGTTAAGAAAAAGAATGGTAGCATGAGAATGTGTATAGACTATCGATAGTTGAATAATATCACTATTCGAAATAAGTACCCATTACCTCATATTGATGATCACTTTAACCAATTTTAAGGCACATTAGTGTTTTGTAAATTGATCTTAGGTATGATTATCATTAGCAAAAGATTACACCTGAAAATGTGCCTAAGACTACTTTTAGAACCTAATATGGGCACTGTGGATTCGTGATGATGTCATTTGGGTTGATCCATTCTCTCACAAACTTTATGCGTTTGATGAATAAGGTGTTTAAACCATTCTTGGACTCATTTATAATTGTATTTATTGATGACATTCTACTTTATTTAAATAGTAAGGAAGAACATCCTAATCATCTTCATATTGTTCTGGGTGTCCTAGGAAAATATAAATTATATGCAAAATTATCTAAATATGAATTTTGGTTATCTTATTGCCTTGTCGAGGTATGCTGCCTCAAAGGAATGAGCGGTGGTGGATCCCTAAAAGATTAAAACAGTTAAGAATTAGGTCCAGTCTAGCTCAGATAATGAGGTGAAAAGTTGTGTGGAATACTAGCTATTATCAATGATTTGTGAAAAACTTTACTTCTACTGCTATGATCTTGACGAGGTTCACCCAATGAAATGTGCCATTTGAGTGGGCAAGCAACTGTGAGAAGAGCTTTCAAAAGCTCAAGACTCTTTTGATTACAACCCCATTCCAGCTGTTGCTGGTGAAAGGTAAGAGTTTTACTATTTATTGTGATGCCTCACGTATGGATTTGGGTATTGTGCTGATGAAGGATAAGAATGACATAGCATGTGTTTCACAACAGTGAAAGGTTCATGAGAAGAACTATCTAACAGGTGACTAGGAGTTGGCAGTAGTGGTATTCACTCTAAAAATCTGACGTTATTATCTTTATGGGTCTAAGTATGAAGTGTTTACTATCATCACAGTCTATAACATGTGCTCATTCCAAAATACTTGAATTTGAGACCGTGAAGGCAGATGGAATTTCTTAAAAATTATAATGTCACCATCCAATATCATCCAAGTAAGGCTAATGTAATGGCAGATGTATTGATCCTGAAGCTGATTATGGGTAGCCTAGCCTTGTTGAGGTAGCTAAACAATAATTAACTATAGAGATTTAGGCATTAGAGACAAAATCATGAAGTTTGGCATCTCAGAGAAAGGTGGGTGCTGGCCAGTATTGAATTGAGATTCACTTTCATTGAAGAAAACAAGACCAACAATTTCAAAATAAGAACTTGAATGAGATAAGAAGGAAGGTAATGTCTTCTAAGGTACAAGATGCAGCTCTTGATACAGGCAGAGTACTCTATTTTAGTGGAAAATTTTGTGTTCCTTGAGTAGATGGCATAATCAAGAGAATATTATTAGAGGTTCATGGTTTGAAATATTCTATTTATCTGGTTGTGATAAAGATTTGAGATGACTTTATTGGTGGCTTGGTATGAAGAAAAAATAGCTGAATTTGTGGTCAAGTGTTAGAATTATTAGTAAGTGAAAATATGAGCATCAAAGGTTAGTAGGCTTATTCCAAAGAATGCCTATTCATGAATGAAAGTGGGAGAGAATAACCATGGATATTTTTGTGGGTCTCCCGGTGAACTTGAGGAAGTTTGATTCTATTTGGGAGGTGGTCGACAGTCTAAGAAAGTTAGTCCATTTTATTTCAATCAAAGTGGATTATAATGATAAACAGATGGTAAAGATTTATGTGTAAGCGATAGTAAGATTGCATGAGATGCCCCTCTCTATCATCTCAGAATGTGGTACTCAGTTTACATCAAGGTTTTGGGGAAAATTACATTAGAAGTTAGTCACCCAACTCTTTCAGTAGTCATAGAAGACTATTAAAGTATTAGAAGACACGTTGAGGACATGTGTGATCAACTTTGGAGGTTATTAGTACAAGTTCCTACCATTGTATGAGTTCTTTAAGAATAATAGCTAGTACTCCAGCATTAATATGGATCCTTTTGAAGCCTTTTATGGGAGAGGATGTAGGTCACCGATAACATGGTTTGAGGCTTGAGATGTGAAGTCTTGGGGGTTGATTTGGTAAAGGATACTCAGGATAAAGGAAGAAGTATTCAATTTAAGCTCCTAGCAGTCTAAAGTCAATAGAAAAAATATGTGGATCTTAAGGTTAGTGATATTACATTTTAGGCTAGTGAGTAGTTCTTTTTGAAAGTATCCCCTTTAAAGGGTATTATGAGATTTGGTAAGAAGGACAAGCTCAGTCCTTGCTATATTGGCCTATTTGAGATCCTCGATTGTATAGGGCTAGTGGCTTATAGGTTAGCTTTACCTCCTAGCTTGCCCAAAATCCATCCAGTGTTCCATGTATCTATGTTGAAAAACTATCATGGGTATAAGTATTATATCATTAAGTGGGACTCAGTTTTATTAGAAAACAATTTCCAATAAGAGGAAGAGTAAGTTATAATTCTTGATCGGAATGTTTGAAAGTTGAGGATCAAGGAGATTAAGTTAGTAAAGATTCAATAGAAATATCATCAAGTTGAGGAAGAGACTTAGAAAAATGAATGTGAGACAAGTACCCATAGTTATTCGCCGATTTAGGTACTATTATATTCTTATCTCATACCAATTTTTCCTGTTTGATCACTCGGAAAAGAGTAATGGGTAAATTGGTAACTATTATAATAACCCAACCCCATCATTATAGGAAGGTCAATAGAAAAGAAAATTGATCTAGAAAACTCCCGAGTAGTAATTTGGAGCCTAGGATAAACTTGGATAAAAAATCAGTCACATGAGGGATTGGAAAATCTAAAAATGGATTAGGGATAGATTCATATATGTGATCTTGTTTTGTTAATAGACAATACAATAAGTAGCCTATACAACTATACGAAACAAAATTCAGGTGAGTAGAACTCCCGAAGTTGATCTTGGTGCAAAGGGTATATTTTTTAACATCATGATTTAAGGGTTTATTGTGAAAAAGAGGGTTGGGACATGAGTTATGAATTTTTTGTCTCCATGCAACCTTCCACGATAAGATGGATCCTACTATGGCAATGCTTCCCTGGTGGGATAAGTGTAACGACCCAAATATTTTCGAACTTCGTAATGGTTGGTCAAGGTTAGTGTTGGATTTTTCATGGACTTTGAAAAGCCATATTTATTGGTATGAGATTAACTATTTGGTCTATTATATATCAAATCTAAGCTCTTGGAGTTATCTTCGCAATGCAATTGGTTTCACTTGATTCGGAATTCATATGTAGAAGTTATGACCATTACGGTAAGACTAGCCATGTATAAAAATGTTCTAGAAAAAGGAAAGCAGTCTGAGGCTAAGGAAAGGACACACGGGAGGAGAAACGAGCCGTATGGAGGCTCACGGCCCATGAGGGGCGTCCGTGGGTTGATCCAGAAATCTCGTTCGTACACATTTTCTCTTTGTTTCCCGGGCCTCTAGTAAAAGTGGGGCTGGCCGATGGACCAAGGCCGGAACTAAGTAAGGCCCCACGGACCACTTCATGGCCCATGTGAGCCTTCATGGTCCGTGAGGGCCTCCCGTAAAGTGATCCAGAGAGTTGGCCAAGGCTCGGGGATGGACTCCGGACCAAGTGATGCTCCACGGACCAGTACACAGGTCCGTGTGCAACTACACGGTCCGTGAATCCCCTCGTGAGTTGGTCCAGAAAGTCCTCCGAGAGTTCAAGCCAAAGCCGAGACCAAGTGAAGTCTCACGGACAGGTTCACGGTCTATGAACCTAAAGACGACCACTGAGTGCCTTCCATGAGGCATTATTTTGTGTGATCTAGTCCGTTTCATTAATGGTTAATTCTTAATTTAGTTTAATCCTATGCCCCTTTCAGCCTTTCTAAGGTCTCCTAACACCCCTAAATAGAACCCTAATCTCCTCTAATTCATTCTATCACTCTTCAATTCTCTCCAAAATTCTCTCAATCCTCTTGGCCTCCATTGATGAAAGCTTGAAGATATTTGGGGAAAACCATTCTTGTTCCAAAATCATCCAATTCTCTTAACTAATTTCAAGGTATGTAGGATTGATTCATGGATTACCTTTTATCCATGAAGACCTAAGAACCCTTTTATTTAAATTATGAATTTAAGCTTTCTTTAATTATGGGTTCCTTCAATTTTAATGTATTTAATTGAAATGAGTTGTGGGCTGTAGAAATTAGGTGATTTAAAGTTGATTTAAGTTTGGATTCTAGGAAAGTTCAATGGAATTGATGGAGGCCAAATTATGCATGTCCCCTTACTCTTAAATTATGCATGGGTTGTGTTTTAATGATGGTTTATGTGTTGATTTAACTTGAATTTCTTATGGAATACTCTTGATTTGAATTCAAAGTATGAATTCTAGTACTCATGCTATTCTCATTGTCATTCATGGCCTTTGCATGCATGATCATCGATTTTCATGAAGGTTTTGATGTGGACTAAGTCCCAAACATGTTTATGACTATGAATTTGAACAAGTATGGGTTATGACAAGAATGTGATCACATAATGTCTATGATATGGATCTTTGAGCAACGTGGGTGTTTACACCAATATGATATGATATGATATGACAAGTATGGAGCTACTCTTATGCATGAAGTTTGACATGAAAGTGTATTTGGCGCTTTAGCCCAATGAAGCATGATTATGAAATGTATTTGACTCTTGATAAGTATGCATAAGAGTAATGAAAGTGATTTTGGATTTTAAGACCAAGTATGCATGGTTTGATATTCAAGTGTCAAGTTTACATTTTAAAGCATGTATATGTATACATATTCTTGTGGGATGACGACTTAGTACTAAGAAGGAATGGAGTTGCAAGTGGATTATCCCCAAGGGTCCCACTCCTTTCTCGAAACTATGTGCCAATGTAGGTATGCTACCAAAATGGGAGGCCCATAAGGTATGCTTTGATATGATATGATAAGATATGCTATGTTATGTAAATCCTTCTGAAATGATTGGGTCGTAAGGAAGGTGGCCATTACACCAAAATGGGAGGCCCGTAAGGTATGGTGTGGATTTCCTTTGGTAAGTAATCTTCTTCGATCCGATGGGAGGCCTCATCAGGCAAGTTCATATTGTAGCTCACATGAGTTTGGATGTCGGTTATGGTTCCATCCCCTCTATACTATAAACATCATGGCATTTCATGCATCATGGTTATCATGGCAAATTGATATACTATTCTTTCTTATATTCTCCTTCTATGTATGTGCCCTTGCCATCTAGGTTGTCTATAGGTTCATGTGCATATACATTTGCATGCCCGCATACTTAGTGCTTTATTGTGCTAACCCATACTCTTTGTCTACATGTTTTAACCATGTAGGGACTGGTGACGACCTCTATCTCCCGTTGGGCGACGTGTGAAATCTTTGAAGCTATTTGCTTGTGCTGAGTCCTTTTGTTCAAGGGCAATAGCTACTTTCTATCTTCCTTGTATCATTTTATTTTCCTTGCTTTATGACTTGAGGGTGAGCCCAGATTATATCGAGGCCCCGCTCTATCTTATGTAGAGGTTATGTTGGATATGTTAGACTCTTACACGTTGTATTATGTTTTGATGAGATGTTATGACTATTGGTATTTGGTTATGAGAATGATGCCTTGATTATTCTTATGATTATGTTTGGACTTGTGAATATTGGGAATGTGCTTATGTGGAAAGTCCCCTAACCCGGTATGCCCCCATAGCTTGAGTCCTAGTTACCCGCCTCTTAGAAATACTTGTTATGTGCTATGTTATCCATGTTCATCCCATTCCCGGCAACATCCCCATAGCTTAGGTCCAAAGCCCCGTTCTCCCTAGAACTATGTGCTATGTGTTTAATTTTCCGCTCTTCTGAGCTGATGATGTGAGTGATGATGCTATGATGGCTTGATCGAGGACTTTCAGGTTCTCCATCGCCATGTCACACCTAGGCCCTACTTTTGGGTCATGACAAAGATGGTATCAAAGCCCTAGGTTTGTTAATGATCCTCGGAGTCCAATATACATATCACTTAGAGTCTTGTTCATGGGTGTGATGCGCGCCATACCTATGAGCGAGAGGCTATGATGACGTTTTAGGATCTTTTTACTTCATTGTCCCTTGTGTCGTGCCTTGTACTATTTATAAGATTCCAAAAACTCTTGGTATTCTTGTCGCTCTTTCAGAATATGCCTCCCAGAAGAGCTCCCTTCCCTTGTCAGGCTCCCGACTATGAGGAACAAGCCCCTCAGGCACCGGTAGAGGAACAGGTAACCCACACCTAGTTTAGGAACGTGGTGTGTATGTTGGCCCAAGCAGTGGCTAACCAAGCTCGGCCAACTAATCTCGTGAATATTGGTACTCCGGCTTCTAGGGTGAGGGATTTCACCCGGATGAACCCTCCGAAGTTCTTTGGCTCAAAGGTGGATGAGGATGCGCAAGAGTTCATTGATGAACTCACTAAAGTGTTGACTATTATGGGTATTAGTTATGAGGAGAAGGCTGAATTTGCGGCATATCAATTAAAATATGTGGCCCAAGTGTGGTATAACCAATGGTTGGTTGAGCAAATGGTTGATGTCAAGGTTAGTTGGGAAGAATTCAAAATGACCTTCCTTGATCGTTTCTTTTCTCTAGAGCTTTGGAAAGCCAAAATGACCGAGTTCATCAATCTTTGACAGGGTGGTATGACCGTGAGGGATTATTTTCTCAAATTTACTAAACTCTCTAAGTATGCTCCTATGCTTGTATCTGATCCCCATGTAAGAATGCACAAGTTTATTTCGGGTGTTTTGGGTTTGGTGGTGAAGGAGTGCCGAACTACTATGCTCATCCACGACAGGGACATCTCTAGACTCATGACTTGTGCCGAACAAATTGAAGGTGAAAAGCTTAAGAAGAAAAGGGTGAATGAAGCTTAGAGGGCCTGGTTCGATGATGGGTTCTCCAACTCGAGGGGTAGTGGTGGTTTTGGTCGGTTCCATCAAGGCCAAGGTTTCAATGTGAGGGTTGCTAATCCAAGAGTGCCTCCTCCTAAGGCACAAGTTGGGGGTGGTCCCCGAATTCCTCTTTGTGGTAAATGTGGGAAGCATCATGTGGGCGATTGTAGGAGAGCTTCATGTGCTTGCTTTGGATGTGGGGGTTTGGACCATAAGATTTCTGACTGTCCAAGGGGTGCAAAGAAAGATCAAATAGCTCTCGGTGGTCAAGGGTCGTCGAAAGCTCTGGTTGGTGGTGCTCCTAGAAACAGCCGATTTTATGCGCGTCATGCTCGGCAAGAGATGGAGGATGCTCCGGACGTCGTGACTGGTATGTTAAAAGTCTTTGATTTTGATGTTTATGCCTTACTTGATCCGGGTGCAAATTTATCTTTTGTGACTCCTCTGTTGGCTGTTAAATTTGGTTTGAGTCCCGAAACTCTAAGGGAACCTTATTTGGTGTATACTCATATGGGGGAGTCTATTATTGCCCGGAAGGTGTATCGTGGTTATCTTGTCTCTGTGTTGCATAAAGTGTTCCCCGGTGACCTTGTAGAACTTGAGATGTATGGCTTTGATGTTATCCTTGGGATAGATTGGTTCCATGCATCGTATGCCTCGGTTCATTGTAGGTTTAGGCAAGTTAAATTTCAAGTTCCTAATGAACCTTTGTTGGAGTGGAAAGGTAGTGATTCCGTGGTTAAGGATCGGTTTATTTCCTACCTCAAAGCCCGAAAGATGATTGGTAAGGAGTGCATTTATCACATTATGCGGGTTAGAGATGTGGAGGGTGAGTCACCTAAGCTTGAATCGATTCCGGTGGTTAATGAGTTCCCCAACGTGTTTCTTGAGGTCTTGCCCAGTATCCCTCCCGATAGAGAAGTGGATTTTTGTATAGATCTCCTTCCGGATACTCAACCTATTTCTATCCCTCCTTATCGCATGGCCCCGACGGAGTTGAAGGAATTGAAAGATTTGCTAGAAAAGGGTTATATTAGGCTGAGTATCTCACCTTGGGGTGCTCCCGTATTGTTTGTGAGAAAGAAGGATAGGTCTCTCCGAATGTGTATTGACTATCGACAATTGAATAAGGTGATCGTTAAGAATAAGTACTCGTTACCTAGAATTGATGATTTGTTCGACCAACTTCAAGGAGCTACTCAGTTCTCCAAAATAGATCTTCGTTCGGGTTATCACCAATTGAAGGTGAGGGAGTGTGACATTCCCAAGACGATCTTTCAGACTCATTATGGTCACTTTGAGTTTGTAGTGATGTCGTTTGGGTTGACCAATGCTCCGGCGGTGTTTATGGACCTTATGAATCGGGTGTTTAAATTGTTCCTTGCTAATTTTTTGGTGGTCTTCATTGATGATATCTTGATTTACTCTCGAAGTGAGCAGGAGCATATGGATCACTTGAGGTTGGTTCTTCAAACATTGAGGGAGAAGTAATTGTATGCCAAGTTTAGCAAATATGAGTTTTTGTTGGGAGAGGTTGCTTTCCTTGGTCATGTGGTGTCCAGTGATGGCATTAAGGTTGACCCTAAGAAAACGAAAGCGGTGAAGGGTTGGCCTAGACCATTGACGCCTTCGGATATTCGAAGTTTCCTTGGTTTAGCCAGTTATTATAGAAGGTTTGTTGAAGGGTTTTCCTCTATAGTGTCTCCATTGACCAAGTTGACTCAAAAGAAGTCCAAATTTGTGTGGTCAAATGAATGTGAGAAAAGTTTTCAAACATTGAAGGATCGACTTACATCGACTCTGATTTTGACTTTCCCAAATGGGTTAGATGGGTTTGTGGTGTATTATGATGCGTCGCGTATTGGTTTGGGTTGTGTGCTTATGCCACATGGTAAGGTTATAGCTTATGCGTCTCGAAAATTGAAAGTGCACGAACAAAATTATCCAACCCATGACCTTGAGTTGGCGGCGGTGTTCGCTTTGAAAATTTAGCGACACTATTTGTATGGGGTTCATGTTGATGTCTTCTCCGATCACAAGAGTTTGCAATATGTGTTTACCCAAAGAGACCTTAATTTGAGGCAAAGGAGATGTTTGGAAGTTCTCAAGGATTATGACATGAGCATCCTTTATCACCCTGACAAAGCTAATGTTGTGGCGGATGCTCTTAGTAGGCTCTCTATGGGAAGCGTGACACATATGGATGAAAGGAAAAAGGAGATAGTGAATGATGTGCACCGTTTGGTTAGGTTGGATGTAAGGTTGGCCAAATCTAACAATGGTGGAATTTTTGTTCAAGGCGGATCCGAGTCGTCAATAGTGGTTGATGTTAAGGTGAAACAAGACTTGGATCCCTCCTTAGTTGAATTGAAGAAGTTGGCTTCCGAAGAAAAGATTGAGGTTTTCTCCCAAGAGGGAGATGGTGTGTTGCGGTACCAAGGCCGTTTGTGTGTTTCAGATGTTGATGGCTTAAAGGAGATTATCATGAAAGAGGCTCATAATTCTCAATATTCTATTCATCTGGGATCTACCAAAATGCACCGAGATTTGAGAGAGTTGTATTGGTGGCACAAAATGAAGAAAGACATAGCCAAGTTCGTGTCGGAATGTCCTAATTGCCAACAAGTAAAAGTGGAACATCAAAGGCTCGGTGGCTTGACCCAAGATATCGAAATTCCTACTTGGAAGTGGGAAGACGTGAACATGGATTTTATGGTTGAGTTACCCCGTACTCGAAAACACTTCAACTCTATATGGGTTGTGGTTGATAGGATGGCCAAGTCGGCTCACTTGTTACCAGTTAAGACTACCTATAGTGCCGAGGAGTATGACAAGGTGTATATTCGGGAGTTGGTGAGGTTGCATGGAGTACCAAGGTCTATTATATCAGATCGTGGTACCCAATTTACTTCTCATTTTTGGAAGTCTTTTCAAAAGGAACTTGGTACTAAGGTCAAGTTGAGCACCGCATTTCATCCTCAAACCGATGGACAAGCTGAAAGGATGATTCAAACCTTGGAAGACATGTTGAGGGCTTGTGTATTGGAATTCAAAGGAAATTAAGATGATCATCTACCTCTCATCGAGTTTGCCTACAACAATAGCTTCCATGCTAGCATTGGTATGGACTCTTTTGAATCTTTGTATGGTAGGAGATGTAGGTCTTCGGTGGGTTGGTTTGAAATAGGTGAGGCGGCCTTGTTAGGCCCAGATTTGGTTGTTGAGGCCATTGAAAAGGTGAAGTTGAT
>JBCEWC010006860.1:0-22316 GCA_038996855.1 Solanum aculeatissimum | reverse complement strand
ATTGAGACCCTATTTATAGATACTATATTAAACTCCTTTTCCAACTAGGATACTATAATACAATCCTTTTTCAAATAAGATTCTATATACTATTGTTATTCCTATTCCTATTCTAAGTAGGATTGTATTTATCTATTCCTATTCTAACAGTAATTTTTATTGATGGACGAATAAAGGTTGTTCTAATGGTTAAACACCTTTATTAAGACTAATAGATTGAAAATTCGAGTTATCTTAACAATAAATAAAAACACTATTAATCCTTCTAATGAGATGGGGTACATGGGGAAAAAAACCTTATTTGTGAAGTTAGAAAATGAAAAGCCTTTTTGTAACAATTTTAAAAAAAAAATCTTACTTTTTAAAATCAACAAAAAATTTGAAATTAATGAAGGCAAGAAGAAATCATACTAATTTTTTTCATAATAACATAGTAAGCTAATATAGTTACTTATTGAGTAACGGTGACAATTTTAAAATTAATGTTAACAATACTAGTTTTAAAAAGGAAAAATTACGCGGATAAGTAAACATATACTAGTTAAATAGCTAATATTGTTATAGTTTGTTTAAGTACGGCTCGCGACAAACATCTAGTTGTAATTACAGTTTGAGTTTTGTATAATTCGCGCAATTTATACAAAAGTTGTGCGCGAATCAAATTGTATAGCGAAATATACAAACATTGTGAATTGTATAGCGAATTATACAAACATTGTGCACGAATTATATAATGAAATATACAAACGCTATACAAAAACTGCAAATTGTATAGCGAATTATACAAACGTATACAAATGTTGCATGAATTATACAAACGTTGTTATAACTATAATTATGAAATGTCATTACTCAAACTATAGCAATGAAGCATAATTAAGGTATTTTTGAGTTATATTAAGATCCCAGAGAAAGCCTATAAAACCATTGATAAAAATACTAGGGATTTCATCTGGGGATCCATAGCCTATCAAACCATGGTCTGAACTAAAAGCATCATTTGATGCTTCTTTTATTGAAATTACCAAAAAAAAAATATATTTTTGAATAGTTATGCGCGAAAATTTCTCTTTTAAAAAATCTCAAATTTTATTATTTATACAAAAATCCTATTTTCTCCTCCTCCAACCTCTTTGTTGTCACTACTATTACCACTACTTTCGTCGCTATCACTTATTTTAGTCCATATGATCTGACTCGTTCATTTATTAACTTAATACATTCAAACACGTTTAAAATTCAATCCAAACTACGCATTTGATATTCCTAATTAATTACTCATGACCCTTCAACATCATAAAGCCAAATAGGCATGTCAAATCTTAAGATTTATTTTAATTACTAAAAGCCATAAAACTCAATAATTTTTTTTTTCTTGAATAGATAAATTATTTTGCAAAATAAAAATAAATTGTAACTTGAAGAGCTATGAGTCATAAAAATCTAAAAATTTTAAGAAGCACAAAGAAAATGTTTTTTTTTTTTTTGTCTTTTTTCCTTCCATTAAAAAATAATGATGGTTAGGTCTATTAGGTATGACAACAATAAACGGAAATTTCCAATATTTTTGGAATATTTGTTACAAAATTTTGTTTGGATCTTTTCTCTTCATAGCAAGTTAAGTCCTATACGTTTTTTCCTTTTACAATCTTGAAATTAGAGGTGCACACTATTAAATATTGATTAATACGTAATTGATCGAACACTATTTAAAAATAATTCTTCAATTTTGAGATGAACGATTCCAAATGTACACGATATGTGTACCTTTGTTGGAAAAAATAAAAGGCCTAGCAACCTTTTATATATATATAAATATATAAAACGTCAGATCAATCGATTAAATATTGATTAATATGTAATCGATTGAACACTACTTGAAAATAGCTCTTCAACTTCGAGACAGACGGTTCCAAATGCACACAATATATATACCTTTGTTGGGAAAATAAAAATGACTAGCAATCTATATATATATATATATAAATGTCAGACCAATTAATTAAATATTGATTAATATGTAATCGATCGAACACTACTTGAAAATAGCTCTTCAATTTCGAGACGGACGGTTCTAAATGAACACAATATATGTACCTTTGTTAGAAAAAATAAAAATGTCTAGCAATTTTTTTATATATATATAAATATAAAACGTCAGACCAATCGATTAAATGTTGATTAATACGTAATCGATCGAACACTACTTGAAAACAACTCTTCAACTCCAAAACGAACGGTTCCAAATGCACACAATATATATGTACCTTTGTTGGGGAAATAAAAATGCCTAGCAATCTTTTTTCTTTTTATAGATATAAAGCTTCAGATCAATCAATTAAATATTAATTAATACGTAATCAATTGATCACTACTTGAAATCGGCTCTTCTACTTCGAAAATGGACGATTCCAAATGCACACAATATCGTATCTTTGTTGTTCTCTTCTTTGATTGATGATAGTCAAATATAAGGAAGCCATCTTTGTTTGTAGGTATTTTTGTATGTATTATGTTATCGTTTTTACGAAAAATATTTAAAATTATTCGTTAATAGTTACGATCAAATTTATCTCACCATTATAAAAATAGACCTAGATTTAATTCTAAATAATAAATTAAAAATATTTTGCCTAACTTAAAACAATTTTGAATGATTAGCCAACTTTTTAAATGGTCTTTTAAATACACAATTTTTAGATTTTTTAAATATTCAACTACTAAACAAATGTTTTGAATTTATTTTTTTTTAAATTATGTAATTATACGATGACTAGTTTTCTTAAATGAAAAGTTAACTTTGGGTATATTTTTTATATATCACTTTTTTATCTAATTACAATAAAATTCCATTTTTTTAAAGAAAATCTTACCAACCAAATGAACACCAAAATTTGAAACAAAAAGATATACTCCTATATTTCTAAAATAAATATTGTCGTTTTTCTTTCAATGATCACCTTGATTAATTTTCAAAATTAAATTTAAATTAATTAATTTATTATTATTCAAAAATTATATAAAGATAATGTAAGAAAAGTCATGGACCTTTTTTTTTTTAATTTTGTTGAATTTTTTTTTCTAATAATCAAATATTACAAAATGAGTGGCAAGTATTTTTTGAAAAATATTATCACCTTATAGCACACATGGTCTTCAATAAATATCAATTCCATAGGTGGTCCATTTTGCACTTTTTTGGACATATTATGAAGAGTTGCCTAACAAAATAAATTTGCATGTGATGTTTTATTTTTTATTTCATGTTGTTTTATGATGTTTATAGTTTTTATTAACCAATTCATTTATATATAGTTATTACATATGAAAAACACCTCTAAACTTGACACGAATTATTAGTTTTATTCCTGAATTATTGATAGTGTTAAAAACACCATTCTACTTGACAGCAACAACATACCGAGTAGAATCTCATAAGTGAGATCTGGGGAGAGTAAAAATATACGCAGACCTTATCATTATCTCATAGAGGTAGAGAGAGATTGTTTTCGGGGAACCCACCCTTCTACTTGACTAACTGAAATTAAATACACTCTTGATCTTGTAACAAGAGTGAAATACATCCATAAATTATTGCCAAGTTAAGGGGTATTTTTAACACTTGTAATAGATCGCGGGGTGTATTTTAGTTTGGTTAGTCAAGTAGAAGGGTGTTTTAACACTATCAATAGTTCGGGGATGAAACTGTTAACTTGTTGCCATGTTGAAGGATATTTTTTTATACTTTTATCTTTATAATTTATTTATTTGTTTGTAAACATAATAAATATATAATTCAAATAAAGAATTAAATACTAAAAAAAAATACAATGTTAATAAAATTATTACTTGATTGAAAAAATGAGATTTGTTTTTGCTAATAGTACTAAAGTTGATTTGTAGAGATGATAGTGACAATGATTGGTATTAGTGTCTAGTAATGGTAATGATAACCATCAATCTTAGTTTCTAGTAATAGAGGTATTGATAGTTGTGATGATGAAGGTCGTTGGTGTGATAGTGACTGTCATAATGATGATGGTGATAATTGTGATGGTGAGGTTGATGTTACTAGTTAGCAACGACAAGATGGCAGAATAATCTATGTTGATTAACAATGTGTTGGTGGTAATAGTGATAGTAACGGTGGAGGTGAAGACAACAGTAATGGTAGTGTATACAATTATAGTTAAAAAAGTGATGAATGTGGTACTGATTGACAATAGTAGTTAACAACTGTGATGATACCTAGTAATAGCTATAACAGAGATGGTTTGTGGTTGTCACAATAACGATGATTGATATTAATGGTGATAATTGTGATAATTGAGATGGTTAATAATCGTGATTGGTGATTGTAAATAGTGTAATAATAAAAGTTATCCACACAAAAATATTTTTAATTAATATTAAGACTTTATTTAATATTTTAATGATAAAAATATTTTCAAATTAATTAAGTGCTTAAATTTCAATGTAAATTAATACATGAAATAGCCTAAGGTCTACACAATTTACATCCTCCTTTACAAACAAATGAAGTCTAAAGTTAGGTAACCAAGTTATTAATGTATAAAATAAATATAATATTTTATTCGTAATTTTAAAAATTTACATAATTAATACATATATAAAAGACAACCGAAGTCACTAATCTCTCATCATGCGCAAGATTTGAAGAAGAATTGAATCACCAACGTCTATTATATACATTTTTATCTAGATTTCTACAAAAGTCTATTTTTAAGACTTAAACATGTGACCTCGCGAACACATTAGACTCTTTTTCAATCAATACAATATTTTATACACGACAAGATAAAATAATTAATAAATAATTAAAATTCTATATAATTAATCTCCACATAAAATAATATATAATTTTTTTTCATACTTAATTATTTTCATATTATTAATTTTCGTATAACTTTAACCCGCCACCAAACCATCGAACCCAAACAATATTTATTAGGTCGAAAAGTGTGTGCCAAAAAAATTTCCCACTAGCCACGTTTGCGGTCCAACTATTTAATAGTGCCGCTTATGCGAACTTTTTATTTTTATTTTTAAAAGATTTAAATTTATAGCAATATCAAATAATAAATATAATAAAAAATAATTATCTCATATATTTTTCCATTTTCAATAATGAAATTTCATCTTGATAGGAATATACTTCCAATTACTCTCTCCGCCTCACAATAATTATTAGATATATTAAAAATAATTATCTTAAAATATAATTATTTTAGAATTAAAGGGACATATATATAAATAAAAATTTAATTATTTATAAATAACATATTAGTCAAATAACAATTATAATTAAAAAAATTTCTTTGTCAAATTTTATCATGACAATTAAAATAAGATGGAGAAAATATAAAATAATTATGGCCTTCAAATTAAGAAAGAGAGTTAATTGAAAACAATCAAAAAAATTAAACTCTAATACAATAATTAAGAGATGCATAAGACAAGTTTTGAGCATAAAATGAAATTCCAAAAAAAAAATTAAAAAAATCATGATAATTTTTATTTCTTATTCATTAAATTATGTTATATAAAAAAAAAAATTACTCTCATCTTGAAGCTTCATTAGGAATTAAGCACAAAAACAAAACTTATTTCTTAAATAAATAATATTAATAACCCCAATTTAACTTAATTTATTTAATTTTGGATTATATAGTATATGACAAATTTGATTATTTTTCTTGAAAAAAAATAATATATATTTTAACCCCACCCCCCACCAAAGCCCCATTTTGTCACTATATATAATCCCTTCAACCCTTGTTATACCTTTATAACCATTTTTCAATCTCTCACGAAGCTCTCTTCTTCTTCACGAGATTTACACGTAAAAATTATTGGAAAATGGCTACGGGAGCTGCCGGCGACGGATTATTCCGGGGAGTATTCGACGGATGTATTTCCGGTCACGATATGGGGATTCAACAGAGGCCGTACCACCGGAATTGTAGCTGTGAACTTCATAAATCCCGTGGAAATTGTTCTCATTCTTCTCGTTGTGCTAACGTATCTTACCCGATTCGACGATCGTGGAGCGAAAGCTGTCTATATTTGGCCGCCGGTGGTGGCTCTGTTCATTCATCGACGTGTTCTTCTCCGGCTTCCAACCACGGCACCGGCGCATCGGATCTCACCGGGAAGAAGAGTTTGGTTCGTTCTAGTACTGTTGATTATGACGGCGTCGTTTTGTTTAAGGTTTGAATAAAAAAAAATCGATTAATTAATTCTTAGAGTAAAATTTCTTGTAAACAATAATTAAAAAAAAAAGCATGGTTTATTTATTTATTTATTTAAATTTCATTTGGGGGGTTTGTGTTTATTTGTTTTATTTTTCATAGAATTATGAAGAAAAAAAAATTACATTAGACTACTTTTTTTATTTATTTATTTTGTTTGTTTTTTATTTGTCTTTCTCATGCAAAAATTTAAATTCTTAAAAGTACTATTTTTTCCCTCTCTATAATTGAGTGTACTCGAAGATAGAAGTGAATTCGAAATTTAAATTCGATATTTTATAAAATTCTATTAATTATTATTATTTTAAAATAATTATCAATTTAAATAATCATTAATACTAATAAAAAGAATTTTATTAACTTATTAATTCTATAATAACGATAATATATTCAGTGTGATAAGGTACAAATTTTTTAAACTTGGATCTCGTAAATTAGATACTAAATAATTATAAGCTTGATAAAGTGACTCTCAAATAATATCGCGATGTAGGCAAGAAAGTAGGATTGCATATCGGTTGATTCAGTTTGATTTTGAAGTTTATTGGTTCGATTTATCAGTTATTTATAGATATGCTTAATCGTTATAGATAATTAAGTAGCAAATCAAGATGTAAATCTAACAACTTTGAAGCTGTATTTTACACAAAAATTGAATATTTACAGGTTGTATTGAGAGTAGCACAGCACATGTGACCACTAACTTTACATGAAATGGTCGGTCCCTAATATTAATTGTTTTGACTAATTTTATTTATTTCAAAATATTTTAATTTATTTAAAATATTTTGACATGTCACTCTAATTTTTTGACATCAATATAATAATAAAATAAAAATAATATATATATATATATATATATATATTGAAAAAAAATGAAAATAACTCATTCAACCTGCATGAATTAAGTTATTGGATGAATGATTTCTTCAAGGCAATAATGAATTAGGTAAATTATAGTTTGAATTTCCACTTCATCTACTAGTAATAGGTAAGATAAATTTAGGTATTTTTTTTTTTTTTATATTTTTTGTGATAGTATTAGTTACTTGTTCAGAAGATGCATGTCGCGGAGATGAGGATGTTGAGATGGATGTGTGGACATACCAAGAGTGATAAGATTAGGAATGAGACCATTCGAGAAAAGTTAGAGGTGGCCCCTGTGGCTGACAAGATGAGGGAAGCGAGGTTGCGATGGTTTGGACATGTGCAGAGAAGAAGTACCGATGTTAATTAGAGTATTTGGGGGAGGTGATCAAACAAGATTTGGTGAAACTTGACCTCACCGAGGACATGACCTTAGATAGGAAGGAGTGGAGGTCACAAATTAGAGTAGCAGGCTAATAGGTTAGTAGGATTAGGTTGATGTCCGGACGTGGGTTATAGTAGGATAGTAGGATTTGTCGTGTCTTGATATCCTGTGTTGTCATCACCTATCTTATATATGTTGATTGTATCATATTTATATACTTTCATGTGTTTCTCGTTATTAGTCGCTCTTTCTGTTTCCTTTTCCTTTCTTTTTTTTTTCATATCTAGTTTATTCTGCTTATGAATTTTTGAGACGAGGGTCCCCAGGAAACAACCTCTCTACCTCTATGAGGTAGTGGTAAGGTTTACGTACATTCTACCCTCCCCAGACCACACTTATGGGATTCCACTGGATATGTTATTGTTGTTGTATTAGTTACTTGTAATTAACCTACTATATGAAAGTTAAGACTTTTTAGTGTAGTTTTTTATCTTGTTTAGTTCAATATTGTAGGTATGTATTAAGAGAAGTAAAAATTATTGGCAACTTTATAAAAAGGATGAAAATAAGGTGTGAAATCAACGAGTTAGAATTGAATTTGAGCAGATTAAAATGAGTCGAGCTAATAAATAGACGTATTATATTATTAATCCATTCAAAGATTATTTAAACAGAAATATATTGAACTAAAAAATGGATTAAAAAGCAGGTCATTACCCAATCCATCTTATTCTTTTTAAATTTATTACTATTTAAACTGAAATATATTAAACTAAAAAATGGATTAAAATGAATAAATATATATTTTTTTCAAATTTATTTAAGTAATACAATTTTCATAAATTCAAACAAAGAGAGGTAAGTCGTTAAAACATGAATTTTTTGTTGAAATATAGTTTTCAAAATGCTTATTGCATGACTTCTTGATGGAGCTATAAATAAGTTGAGAGCAAGCAAATGTTGGATCTAGCTAGCAATTGGAGGTTTCAGGTGTCATACGGTCCAAATTGAATAAATGGATCAATTCTTTTCAAATGGGTTGGGTGCCATATGATGTGTATATATATAAACTATTCATCGAGGTACCAAGTGTTGTGACACCCACCCAATCTTACACGTAGATCTGCCCCTGAGTGCAAAGCCAATGAGCACCACAAAAAATTATATCAAGAATGACCAAAAGAGTTGTTGCAACGCTTGTAAACATTTCTTTCCATTTTTACACTATCTACGCTCTTCTTTACCACTTCCCTCACTGTACCCATCCGAGCTTAGCTCATCTGGCTCGTGGAATTTTCTTTAGGTTCAAACCACATGAGCTTAGCTCGGATGGATACATCGATGGAAGTGAGAATGAATATCGTCGTAGATAGTACTGTAAAAATGGAAAGGAATAGTACAAGCACTTTTGGTTTGATTATTACCAAAAAAGTTCAATACATTTTTATTTTTTTGTGATTTGACTTAGCAAGAATTTCAATATGGATTTTTGGGTGATTATTACTTAAACTTTTGGTTTGATTTGAATAGTTTCCTATGTTATGCATGCATATATATATATATTGGGAATATATATTTGAAATCGCGATATGAAATTTTAATGTTAGTAGAGATATATTTAACTTTCACAAAGTAAGACAATCATGATCTTCAAATAATTCAAGAAGAACCACACTTTAAAAAATCTCTCCAAGTAGAAGCTAACTCTTCATCTCAATGGCGTACGCAAGATTTTTTTTTTGCACAAATCAAGTAAACTCCCAGGCTATTACCAGAAATTCAAGCATATTGAGTAAGAATTAACATGCTCTAAGTTGCGCGGACTTTCACTATCAATGTCGCACCTATGTCCAATTCTCCAAAACTACACTACTTTTGGAGAATCCGACACACACCTGTTGACATTTTTTATGAGTCCGAGCAACATAGACGCCTTGCTTCAATCAGATTTACACAATCTAAGTATTACACAGCATATAACTGAAGGCTACTTCACAAAGCATAAGCAGTAGTACCTAAAAGAAGAATAGAACAAACCTGATGTTCATTATAGATAGGCTCAAGTGCACCAAGACTAATACTTTCTGTCCAAAGGCTTAAAACAGTAAGTTCAACTGAACTGGAGGATATTAATCCATAGCTAAAAGACCATGATTTACTAAAACAAAACGGATACTGCAACCGCGTAACCAGATGATGTTTACCTTGAAAACTAATATCCGAAAGAATAAAGAAGCCGATGACCAGTACAACAGCCAAAATAAGCTTCACCTCGCCCACTACTCTCTTTCTATTTGAATCGTTACATGGCTAATGTTATATTCCCTTCTAATATAATCGACCACCTTATCCAGCACCATGTCAGCATCAGCATCAGGCTTAATCTTGACATGGCAAGCCAAGAGTACTTTCCCAACTGTGATTGCCCATATGTGCAATTCATGGATTGCAACAACCTCCTGCATCTCGCAAAGCCCCTTCTCAAGTCTTGTTGCATCAATTTCTCTAGGTGTGCTCTCCATTAATACTTCAAGAATACTCCGAATCATCCTAATGGTTGTGGCAAGAACAACAACGGAGAAAATGAGAGTGCAAATTAGATCAATGATTTTCCACTCTGGTTTATACCATATAATAGCTCCCCCAATCATGACCCCTATGCTCTGAATAGAATCTCCTAGTACATGAAGATAAGCCCCCTGAACATTTATATTCCGCTGCTTCTTTTTCTTTTCACCTTCTGATGCGCCTTCACCCTCGCAGGAATCCTTAAGTAGAGGCACAGAGAGATCAGCATCATGTGCATGGATTTGTTGATCTCGGTTAGAAGGTCCCTCATTATGGTGATGGTGCCGGCTAACACTAATTCCATGTATATGTGTATGCTCACCGGGCCCGTGTTCATGATCACCATGGCTATGAGCATGCTCTTCGTGATTATGGCCGTGTTCATGGCCATGGTCATGACCGTGGCTGTGTCCATGGCCGTGGCCATGATCATGACCTAACAAGAGTGCCATGATGAGGTTCACTCCTAATCCAAATGCAGACACCACAAACATGAGGAAGCCTTGAACTTCACCTGTATCATGTATAAGTCGAGCAATGGCTTCATAAACAAGGATCCCAGCTAGAAGCCATATCATTTGGATAGAAACTAATGCCCCAAGTATCTCAATTCTAAAAAAACCATAGGATTGGCGTGGATTAGCTTCCCATCCTGATGCCCAGAGTGAAAACAAGGATATTGCAAAAGCTGCAACATCTGACAGTAGATGAGCCGCATCCGTCAAAATTGCAAGACTGTTGGCTTTAATACCTCCGACAACCTCGACAGCCATGAAAATGATGCAGAGGACAACTGCAATGCACAATTTCCTCATGGATGCTGATCTCTCCTGTGCATCCTTAGTCATGGTGTTAACATCTGAGAATCCACACGGTGCTGAACCACAGATTTTACTCCCCTTCTCTTGACCTGTTATGTCACCACCTACCTGAATTACATGTCCATGTTCCAGGTTCTGCGTATCCATCTGAAAACAGATTTATAGAATCGTCAATCAACAACAAGCCAAATGAGTCTGTCTAATGTCTCCCATATGAGTCATTGGCTTATTCTAAATCATGATAAGCAGAGATAGAGTTAGTAGTACTCTGTATTTATACATAAAATGACAAACAGGTCAACAAATTCACAGCTCGAACAAATTAATCAGTGTCACTAGCTAGGAGGAGGCAAATATAAACATGGACCTAGAGATTTCAAATGACAAACAGTATAATTGTTTTCAGTAAATACCAATGATAGACTGGAAGGTACTAGAAAATTCCTCTGCAGAGATCTATTAAAACTGAACATGCTATATAACATAGACCATGTCAACAAGAAGAAAGTTGATAACAAACGCGTTCATGTTATCAGCTTTCAACTTACGGCATTCATCTACTTGGAGCAATACATTGTGAAGAACATTTTCACCAGTATAAATGATGTCACCAAACTTTCACGAAAAAAAAAGCACAATGCACTTCAATACTGGAATCAAAATTTAACATTTCAGTAAAGTTTCGGATATCACTTAGATGGTTCATGTCTAAAGTTTTTACTGCATTTATTCATTCAAACCTTGCAGCTCCAGAATCATTAATCAAAATAAACAGCAGGGGAACCAAAAACTTCCCAAACTAAAACCAGACTCGAACTTAGTTCAGTCCCAATAAGTCTGAACTACAAAAACTACTACTAATACAGATTTCCGCAGAAACAGCCCAAATTTTCATTCGCATCAACCACGCACACCTTCTCTACTTGAGATTTGTAACAGTTCTTAACTCCAATTGAGTTTAAAGCTAAAAGCAGCAAATCTATATTTCCTAACCATATCTGACCACATAGCAGCAACATAAGGAAACTCCTCAATCACAGTAAGGAGTTCCTTAATCAATAAGTTTCCACCACAGATTCCACTAAAAACAGCAACACCTCAATGGCATTCACCTTTCCAAACTGAAGTCTAGCTCAAGTTGGACTCCCAGTTAACAACACCCAAAAGGCCAAAACCGATCCCCAGTTTGAATTCAATTCCAGAACAAGTTTCACAATCAAAACCAATTGTCGAAAATTTCAGTTCAAATCTCAAAGAAACCAAATTCTAATTATCAAGAACAAATACAAATTTCAGCTCACAGCTCAGTAAAAGACAACTCAAAACTCGATTACTACGAGTAGATAGCACAAAACAAGCTAAAGCATTAACACAGAATTCGCTAGCGTTTGGTCATACTTTTTGAATCAGATTTCTTTTTGGCGATGAAATTTGTTCAGATTATGATATTTTTCAAGTTCTCAAAAACTAGCTCAGACCAGGTTTCGGGTTTTTGGGACTTCGACTCTCAAATCTTGGATCTCCAAATACAACTTCAACAACTCAAATTTTCAAGTTTCAACTTCAAAATCTAATGGGAAGCAGCATTCAAAGGAGAAATTGATGCACATACCTTGACCCCAATAAGTATATCCTAAACACCAACAAGGAAAACCCTATTGACTGGAAAACAGTTCAGAGATCAACACCCAAAAAACTATGCAAATACACTGAAAACCATGAGCTTTTTTTATCAACCCAATAAATACACATCACTAAAAACAAAGATGGGACTAAGAGTAAGGCCAAAAACACAAAGATAACAAAAAAGCTTAAAACAATTCCCTCAATGCAGGTTTAAACAAGCACAAAAATCCAAAAGTCTGTTACCAATCCACTAAGTGCATCAGACATATCTTAATAAATCCAAGATTCAATTACAACAATAAGAATAAATTTTAAAAAATGACAGCAATGCAACAATAGAAACACAATAAACAACAGATGACGACAAGATAAAAACAAAATTGAAGGGGTACCTTGGAAATCTGAGCTGAGATTTCAAAAGGGTATTAGAAAAATTGTATTTTTAGCAGACCCAAATCATCAAATTCACCAAATTTAGCTATGGTGGCTTATGGTATATAGGCAATAATCTGGGGTATATACCCTATAAAAAGGAATGGGAAAAAAAGGGGAAGAGATAAGTAGGGAATCTGGGAGATGCAAAACTCAACCTTTTCAAGAAAATTCAACTGTGTATAGTGCGGTTGTGAATGGGGACGGCCATAACTTTGGATATTGGAGAAGATTCTTGGGTTTTAAATAGGAATATAGTTCTCTTTCTTTTTTATTCTTTTCCTATATTGAATTGGGATATTTTGTTCTTATATAAAACAATTTAATCGTATATCAAAATTAATCTCTCTATGTATATGTATATCGTATCTTTTTCATATTATATAAATTGTATGAGATAAGGATTTTTCGAAAATAATTTTTCTATCTCTATGAGGTATTAGTAAGGTTTGTGTGTATTTTATCCTTCTCAGACTCTACTTGTGGGATTTCACGGAATATGTTGTTATTATTATGTGAGATGCATACATCTTACATGATAATCACGTGAGATATATCTGTCCTACGTAATAAATTACATGAGATGCACGCATCTTACGTGGCAGATTGTGTGAGATGCATGTGTCCGACGTGAGTTAGATCATGTAGAATATGTGTATCTACTTATTCAGTTTTGTGATAGTTTAAATGCCTATTGTGCGGAATAAAAATTGAAAAGCATAAATATAAGTTAAATCCAAATTTAAAAAAAACATGTTTACCATTTATGTATTACGATTATGAATTTAAATATAAAATTTTTAATTTATAAAAAAAATTAATTAATTATATATTTATTTGATAAATTTACCTTTCACAACCTAATTCTGAGTTTGACTATTGTGCAACTTGCCATATTTGTCCATTATTTGTTGAGTCCACTTGTCATATAATGATATAAACCCAATTAAGTATATTTAATATCATCTTTTACCTAATAATCAACATTTTTCTTTGACAGGCAATTAATGTCACGTCCTGAGTCTATATCCTCGATGCGATCGACACTTAAAAATCATTTTTGATCCCAAGCAAATTACTTGGTCTGACTGCTTTACTTAAACAATAATGATATGCTAAAATTAGGCACAAGTACTAAATCAATGTCTGAAATCCTAATAAGCAAATCAACTAAGAAGTTAACAGTCTGAAGAGAAAAGATATTGCAATATTGTCTACTGCTCTATGAGGCCTCTACAAGTCATGAATAAAAATTGGGTATCGTGACAGGCCACGACTACCTTAAACTAAAAGAAAATAACTGAAACTGAAAGGAATAACATCAAGGAGCCTCTGACTGCAAAAAGGTCAAACCACTGGCCAAGTAGAAATGCTTAATCGTCTGGTCATACGCCTACCGAGGGGCTCTGTCACCTGTATCTGTATCGTAAAATGATGCAAGTTCAAAGGACGTGAGTAAATGGAATACACGAGTATGTAAAATAACTAAAACAGAAAAACTTAGGATATAATGCTCAAATCAAGATTCAATATAGAAAATAATTCAGTAACATAAGCAATGCATTATAGCAAAACATCTTATTTAATGCATAAATAAATGTAACTCTATATGTGTCTGAAAATAATATACACTGTAATTTGGGGAGTTTCTCTAACTGATAACCATCACTATGAGCATCATGATGATACAACGTCTTGCCCACGTTGTTAGAGTCATCCAATACCTTGCCAGGGTAAGGGACGAAACTGAACTTATGGATCTATCTAAATTGGGCCATCTCAGTGGCATATGAGGAGTTGTACATTGGTACAATGCTATCCTACGTTGGCTACGTAGTTTATACGGTTGGAGTTATCTGAACTCGTACCCATATTAGTGCTCAATACTACTCTCAAAACATGCATTGTGCTCAATAACTGTGGAAATGTCCCACTTAAGGGGATAAATGAAAATCTGCTACTTGGAGCCTTGACTCAACATATTTCCTTTAAACTAGTTTTTCTCAAATTTATCTCTTAACTCAATCTCAAGAGAAATCTTTTAACTCAAACTGTACAAAAATCTTGATAAATACTTGTAGTAAACTAATCATTCTTCAATGCAAGTAACTGTAATAATACAAATAATTCTCAACTAACTAGGATTCTTTTAACCATAATAATAATACTTCATGATTTGAAGAAACATGCTCAACAATGAAATTCTTATAATAAGAAATACAATTGTAATAAAATTGCATGGTAAAATTTTAGTATTTCTCAAAAACATCACTGAAATGAAACTAACTTGGCTCTTGGCTAGATTTCTTGCTAAGAAGCATAGAATAAGCATAAAAATAGAATTTTTAGGTGGCCTTACATACTTGGACACGAATTTTCTTGAAGAATTTGGGAGATTTCTCAAGCCCTAGCTCTTTATTTTTCTCCCTAATTTCTTTTCTTCGACTAATGTACGTAAAAAGTAAAGGAGAATGAGTGTAGGTTATAAATTTTAGGGCATAAACAACCTCAAAACAACGGTTTTTTAGTCTAGGAAGGGTGGGAAAGGATTAGAATGCCTTTTCTTTTTAAAACTAAAAGTCAAGTATCGTGATGGAGCAAGTCCGTGACGCGGGCTTGTTCCATTTCAGTTCATTTTTTGACGGAAAACTTCAAACGCGTTCAGAAACTATTTTTCTATAAAATAACACATAAATCACATTTGTCAAATGTATTTTATGTAAATCACACTTGTTCAGAGTGGTTTATGAACAAAACACAAAATGAACTATCATGGAGCAGGTCTGCGACGCGGACCTATTGCATACCCTTCTAGTTTTGCAATTTTGCTTCGAAAAATTATCTTTTGATTCGGTTGGCCTAAAATTCAACCGAGACCACTTTCCTACATAATTTTTTGCGCCGATTGATATTCTGACCTCGAATTTGCCTAAAAAAATTTAAAAAAATGTATTATGCGAGCAATCTTTTATCTAGAGGTATTTTGGCAATTTCTATGGTGTAACAATTAAAATGTAAAAAAAATAACTCTCAAAAATGTTAAATTGAGTGATTTTTATATCATGCAAAGGATGGATGTATGAATAAATATTCTGAATTTATTATCGTTGAATTAATATCTTTTAAAAATATAATAAATAAATATGTTCAAACTTCTGTTGATTAATAAAAATAAAACAATTAATATATATGCAATGAATAAATTCCCGGAAACAACTTCAATCTCTATGAGATAATGGTAAGATCTGCGTACATTTCACCCTTCCTAGATCCTACTTGTGGGATTCTACTGGGTATATTATTATTGTTGTAAAACAATTAATTTAGTATATTAATAATTAATTTTAATAATTTTATTAAATTAAAATTTGATAATTAAATACTCAAACTCAAAATTTTAAATTTGAATCATCCCGCCACGATTTATATTGAGTCAAATGGTTTTAAATTAAGATTGGATAGTGCTTTAATCATTGAGTTTGTGTATGTCATCAATAACTTTCCATTTATCATTATCATAGAGTAATTAAATCAAATCAAGTGAATTAGTACACTGTTTTATCTTTTTTAAAGGAAAAAAATATTCCATTTTAATTAGGTTTTTTGTAACTATTTAAAAAAGATAGTAGTAATCTTTCTTTATTAAATATTTATTTAATTTATGTGTTATTTTTATTTATGATTATATAATCACCTTGCGCATATTAATATAATAAAAATGAGAAGAAATTCTAAAATAGACACTTAAAAAATAAAAATTAAATTAAATTAACAATTCAAAAAGTAATAATCTCACACAAACAAAAAAATGCACTAAAGGTAAAATAGAAAAAAATAACTAATTTTTATCTTGACTTTTTAAATGATAAATAATTAAGATAATTATATTTTAAGAAAAATAATAAATTATTTAAGACGAAGAAATTAATTTCTTCCTAATAGTAAAAACGTTAAAAGGATAACTTTAGACACTTAATAATTATTTTTGCTTCATAGCTCTAATTTTTCTTACAAATTTGTGATATTATAATTTCTTACAATTTTAATATTATTTAATTTTTTTTCAAACCATTAAAACTTATAATAAATCCAAATGAAAATAATTTTATGGAAGATAAATATAACGTGAACTCCATGTGTTTTTTCTTTTGTGGCAGACAAATTAATAACGTGTAGTCCAAATATAAATGGAATCCATCAATTTATATTTTATAATAAAAAAAATAAAAAATATTAAAATTGTAAGAAATTATAATTTGATGCCAATATATAAATCTGTTTTAATTAATTTTTAAAAAATTATAATTGTTTGTAATCACATGTATTTATTTATAAATAAATAAATGAATACATATGATTTATTAATGCATCATTTTATGATACTATGATACCTTTTTTACTAATTATAATTTGCTCATTTAATAATATTGTCTAAGAATTGATTTTTTTAAAAATAATTTTGTACAACAAATTATATAAATGAATTTGTATATTGACAACGAATTACTCACCTTGTTTGTACATCGACAACAAATTATACAAATAGATTTATGAATTGACAACGAATTATACAAACAGATTTATATATTAATTGTGAATTACTTACCTTGTTTGTATATTGTCAGTAAATTATACAAATGGATTTATATGTTGATAGTGAATTATACAAAAGAGAATATTCATAGCAAACGAAACTATAACAATGAAGTATAATTAGACAAACTATAATTAATTAAAGAATATAATTAAAATAATTTATTAATAGCTATTTATGAAAATTCCTCTTCTAACTTCGAAATAAATATCTTTTTTCTTAATTGAGAAGTTTGTGTAAAATTGAAATACTATAATGATAATTGACATGTTCAATTATTGATGACTCCCACTTTACTAGTCTATTTAATGGTAGTATATTCCACAATAAAGACAAATTATCAATAATTAAAAAAAAAATATCTCAAACATGACATTTCAACTACTCTTACTTATAAGTCATAAAAATTAAAATAATATTCTATAGATTTTGCAATTAAGAATTATTGTCCTTATAGACTATAGTATAAAGACCTTTTTATTAGTGGTGACACATTTTGTTTGTAAGTTGTTGACTAGTATAACACACCAATTATTCAAAGGTTGAAACTTTAATTTGAATATTTGAATATATATTTGGTCTATCATTTTACCTGCCTTGTTTATATTTTTTATTCCTTTAAAATAAAATATTAGTTAAGTACTTATTTTAATTAAGAAATATACACATGTAATTTTACTTACTCATAGTATATTAAAATAATAATAATAACATATCCAGTGCAATTCCACAACAGGGTCTTGGGAGGATAACATGTACGCAGATCTTATCTCTACCTCATAGAGATAGAGAAGTTGTTTCATAGAATATTGGACAAGTAAATTTAAGAAGAAAAAAAATCACAACAACTTCTAATAACATTTTAATTAGGGGTGTTCAAAATTGAACCATAACCGATAAGTCAACTGCAAAATTAACTTATTGGCTTATTGGTATTGGCTTATCGAATAATTGGGTGGGAAACTGATTGAAATTTTATAATTAACAGCTTATTGATGCGGGGGCGGATTATTCAATTTCCTTATCGGGTAAACTATTAACCCTTACATTTTTATATTAGGTATATTAGGCTCATTTAATATTTTACCATAATATATAAAAATAATTATATATTTTTCCTTTGTTAGTCCTAACCTCTAAATGGAAAATTTTTTTTTTTAATAATTATATATATTTTGCGTTATTTATATTATGTAACGATAAGTGTTAAAGTTTTTTTTATTATTATTTTTTCTTTCACTACTCACTCCATTTAAAATAATGAAAAAGAAGTCATCGTTTTTGTAAGGTATGACTATTTGTTCATCGAAAAAAGAGTAACATAGAGATTAGAGGTTAACCGATACACCGCCCGATAACCATCCATTAATTGCTAATCCGTTACTGAATCAACTGATACCTTATAGATTGGCTAGACAATTAATAAATTTAAAACCAATATCCGATAAGTCAAACCATCCATCCGATCTACCCGATAAGCAACCCTAATTTTAATAGTTCAAATTCATTTAACTATCAAAATTTTAAATATTGATGTGGTATTATTGATGTTAACCATGTTGATTGAAAAAGAATTATCAGTCACTTTCTTTAAGTAGTATTCTATTTATAATCTTATCTTATCTTTGAATATTCTCTTTAGATTATATTTTATTATTTATAAAAATAATTTATTTTCATATTTAAAAAAAAAATTATTCTTATGAGAGGACCTATAATTATATAAAATATATATATTTTTCAGTAAATGTCCATATAATATGAGACAAATATTTATAGAAATATACTCATATAATATGAGATGGAGATAGTATTATTTAATTTGAATATATATTTGGTCTGTCATTTAATATGTCTAGTTTATATTTTTCACTCCTCCACAAGAAAATATTAATTAAATCTCTTTTAATTTATGAAATTGCATATGTAGAAGTATTTTCTATGTCCTTTAATTTCATATTTTAAAATTTTATTTATGAGAGGATTTACAATTACATAAAATATATTATTTTTTTCAAATTTTAAATTTTCTAATTATGAATCCAATCAAATCTCATCATATAAAAACAATTTTTAATTTGATATTAGTTGATATTTACATTTTTTTTAAATTTTAGATCTGCATAAATAAACACTTAAACTTGTATAAAATTAAACAAATAGTCATCCATATTCTACGTTACATAATACACGTAAGACACAAAATTGTCATGTATAACTCTATGTAGGACAAATATATCTATTTATTATCAATTGACATCAAGTTTAAAGCGCACATTATATATCCGTCTCATTTTATGCGATATATTTTTCTTTTTAGTTCATTCAAAAAAGAATATTTCTTCACACTTAATGAAATAATTTACAATCACATAAATATCTAAAAGACGGAAGTAATATATAAAACACGTGGTCCAAAATATGGTCATGGAAAACAACAACTGACACATTGGAAGTCCTTTGAGACATTGGGGCCTTTGCCACATGCAATAATCACAAAGATGCCAAATATTAATTTAATTCATTGAAGTTATAAACATCACAAGAAAAGAAGACATGTGTGAGTTCGAGGCGGATCTAGAATTTTTATTTAAAAATTTAAAAAATAAAAATATAGCGCGTAAAATTTAAATTTGTAATCTCGTCTTGTTTTTAGGGAATTTAAAATTTATATACATAAATAATAATTTTTAAAAAATTAATATATAGTTTTTTTTTGTTGTTGTTGTTGTGAAGGTTTCTGTGAACACTCTCTCAACCACCTAGATCTGCTCTTGACAAAGAGCCGATTGAAATCAATGTATATTTTTATGTATTTATCTAGGAATGGCAATGGGGCGGGGGCAAGTGTGAGACGGATTGAGCTCAATCCACAAATTTTTTAAACTGTTTCGTCCTACCTGCATGATGACTTTTTTTATTTTTAACCCACCTCGCCTCGCTTAAATTTTAAAGTTATTTTATTTTTAATTGAATTTAGTTTTTTTTTCCCGCTAATTAACGTCTCAACAACTAATTAACTATTTTTAATTGACATTTTCACAATTATTTCTTAATCATTAATTAAAAGTTTCTAATTAACATTTTAACAACTAACAATTATCGAACATGTCTAGTTTAAATTTTAAAAATAAAATAAAATTAAAGTCAATATTTAATATAAAAAGTTTATATCTTTGATTTTTACTAAAGATTTAATTTCTTTAAATTCCTATTTAATTTTTTAAACCCGCAATCCATCTCGTCCCGTATTAATTTTAAAAATAACTACTTCAACCTGTCCCGCCCTACATAATTGAAGTTGACATGCATATTTATTGAAGGAAAAACATACCTATCAACTTAATTATAGTATTGGGGACATTCATTCTAGTATATACTACTCAATAAAATGACATAATTTTAATAATCATTAATTAACCTATCCTAATACCAATTCACTCTATGAAAACTTACGGAGATATAGTAAATTAAGAAAATATTTATCATTTATAATAATAATAAAAAAAATTGTTGAATGTTTATAATAAAATTGTAATACATATTATGGAGAATTATTTATAAAACATACATAATACACGTTTTATCTATGGATAATACATTTATCACATACTCTAATATATATTTTTAATTCTTTACCAAGCAACCATAATATATTTTTAAATACTTATAATACATTTATATTGTATACATAATTCACTTTTAATACAATTGCATATTTATCATAATATTACTATGTATGCTATAAATGATAGTAAATAAAAATTATCGATAAATCAGTAATTATTTTTTAAAAAGTACTCACTCAAGTAATTTTTTTCTTTTTAACAAACCTGTTCCAAACAACAAAGATAATCATTAAGTAACGAATTTTTTTTGTATATAGCCACTCAAAAATACCTTAATTATGCTCCATAGTTATAGTTTATGTAATTACATTTCGTAACTATTGCTATAACAGTGTTTGTATAATTCGCGCAATATTTCTATACGTTTGTATAATTCGCTATACAATTTACAATTTTTTTATAGCATTTGTATATTTCGCTATACAATTCGTATACAACATTTGTATAATTCGCTATACAATTCACAGTGTTTGTATATTTCGCTATACAATTTGATTCACGCACAATATTTGTATAAATCAAGCAACTTATACAAAATTCAAACTGTAATTACAGCTAGATGTTTATCTCAAACCGTAATTAATTCAAACTATAGCTATATTAGCTAATAACTACTGTATATTTGCGTATTCACGTAACTTTTCCTTAATTAACCTATCCTAATACCAATTCAGTATTATCCTGGCCCAAACTAAAGCAAAATTGGAGGCCCAAAAGTGTCATTAGTACAAGTTTACAACAATAAAAGCATTTGGTTCAAATCGATTGACGTTAAAGAATCAACGGATGAATTATGGTTAGGGGTGAAATGTCATTTGATCCATCATTCGTTTCGTTTAAGAAAATATTTTTAGTTTTGAGAAAGACTCAAATTTAGGAAATCATGCCAGCTTCATTTAAAGCGAACAATATCTAGGGGTGTGCATCGGTCGGTTCGATTTTATATATTATCGGTTCGATTTATCGATTTTTGATTTTTAAATATGCTAACCCAATAACAAATCAATAAGATAATTTTTATCGGTTTTCGATTTATCGGTTTTACGTCCTTAACGGTTCGGTTTTCGATTTACCCGATAAGAACGATAATGAGAATTTGCATTAATAAAAGCAAATAGAAGA
>JBCEWC010006859.1:0-22319 GCA_038996855.1 Solanum aculeatissimum | reverse complement strand
TCAAACCAAACAAACAATAAAAATTACTCTCAGCATAACTAATCCCAACATAACTTATCCCAGCATAACTTATCCCAACATAATTTATCCCATCATAACTTTAATCCAAACCAAACGACCCCTTATATCCTAATGATGGAATAAGTTATTTTATATACATAGTGAGATAACTTATCTTGAGATAGTTAATTTCATGATAATTTACTTCCAACCAAACGATCCCTCAGTGATACAACGATACTCAAGACGTATGGCAAAGAATGTTTTTGACATCCATCTTTTTGATGGCCTGTGAGGTCTTGTGAGTTTATTATAAAATTGTGAAATAATTTATATGAAATTTTTTATGATACATCAGGATTATGCAACCAAGTACTCCTTAATTATGCATAAGCTCCAAATTCTGGCATGTAATTTTTTTTTACTAAACTTTTTCAAATCCTAAATTTATTAACTAATTAGAATGGAAGTATATCTCTCAATCTTCAAATCCTGTCAAATTTAACTGTATTGATTTTTTATGATCCTCCTCTTGAATTCTCAAAAGCCAAGAAAAAATTACTTAAAATAGACGTTAACTTGTGGTCCTTTTATAGCTTTCATCCCGAATCACAAGGGTCGTTTGATTTGAATACAAGTTACGCTAAATTACTCTTTTCGTCGAATAATAGTTGTCTACTATTGACTTGATATAGGAATTACGACGTAATAAATGATAGCAATAATTTTATCAAATCACCGTTTGAATATAATAAATATAATATCTTGAAAATTGTAATAGAGAAATGACTTTCATTAATGATAAGGATAAATTAGGAACTTAAGTGTAAAATTATCTGTTGATTTCATAATTAAGTGGATAACTATTATTGAACATCTATTTTTAGTATAGTGAACAAGTAAAGATAGATAGAGGAGAATAATTATTTTGATACGCCCTCCGTCCCAATTTATTTATCATTTATACTAAAATAGTTGTCCCAAAATAATTGTCAATTTGGATAATCAAGAGAGAATTAATTATTATTTTCAACTTTGTCCTTAACATTAATTACTCTAGAACTAAGAGACACATGTATAGATCAAAGTTTAATTATTTATAAGGGGTATATTAGTCAAACAACACTCTTAATTATTTTTTTTAAGGGATGTACCAAATCTTAACATGACAAATAAATTGGGACAGAGGGAGTACATCTCCTGTCCAATAATAGTTGTCTACTATTGACTTAACATAGGAATTAAAAAGTAGTAAATGATAGGATTAATTTTATCAAATCACACTTATTATATATAAGTCATCTAAATATTGAAAATAAATACTCTCTCTATCCCATATTAACTTAATTTTTGGGGCTTCTTCATTGTTCAAAATAGTTAAATTGTTCAAACTTCAAGATGAATGTTTGAAGCTTTTTGCATATCCGTCCTTTCATTTATTGAAGTTTAAATTTTTTAAGAGATAAATTACACTACTGCAAAGCTATATTTACAATTTCACAAAGAGTAATAGCGAAAAGTATGATTTAAATTATGTTCTTAAATATAATTTTTAATATGTGTGTACTGTCTCACAAATTAAGTTAATATAGGATAGAGGGAGTATTATTTAATCATAAGGATAAAATAAATACAAAATGATAAATTAGCCACAAAAACATGTACACACGAAACATGAGATCTAGTGGTATTACCCAAAGACTTAAATGAATAGCCATCATTGTTAAGAACAATCAAGATCCAATAAAAATTAAGTTGTGGCTTTTGGTCTTTGACATTAAAAAACAAGTTTGTAATAACGAAAGGGACATGTGAGAATTTGGTCTTAGCTGGTGGAGCAAGAAAGACATAGATCTATATTTAACATGCAATCAAAGATTTTTTTTTCTCCCTCCAAACGAGAAAAATTTTAAAAATCTGAACAAATATTATTAAACATTCAAGATAGTGTAATGAACAAGTAAAGATAAAGTATGAGAATATTAATTTTTATTGACGGTTTGATTAACAATATGTATTACATAAGAAGTTTTTTTTTTTTTAAAAAACTTTTCACCTTATTTTATAAAAAAAGAATTTAGGAACCTTGGGGATGTTTATCTCATTTTCATTATTTTATCTCAAAATAACGAATCTTAATACTCTTATTCCACCTTATGCAAAAGATAACTTATTCCTCCTTATCTTGATATTAATTATTAATTCTAAAATAATTTATTTCAAAATTAGTAACCAAACAAGAGATAAAATTACATAAAAAGTTTATCCCAAAATTATTTATACTTTTTCAGTGCACCAAATAGAGTTGCTATTAGTCCTGCCATCCAAGTAAGAAACAAGAAAAAGGTAAACCCATTATTGTCAAAAGGCAAGAAAAAAATAAAGCAAAACCCTGTAATTCATCTTTATCTCAGAAAAAACAATTAAAAAATTCATAATAAGTCATAAACAACCAACTAACAACTACTACACTTTTTGGCAGTCTTTTGAACAGAATCAGAAGAAAAGAACCAAATTCCAATTAGATATAATTAGAATCCCAGCATGTGCAAGCAACCAATAGCACAAAAACAAAATTTCAAAGCAGAGAATGGGACACACTCTGATATCTGGTACGAAAGAGTCCGATCACAAGGAAATACTATACACAATCTAACCTTATATTTCTGTTATAGGTTGTTTTTGAGACTTGGTCGCAATAACTTTATACTATTACTAATAATACTTAAAAACATTATCTTTACACTAATGATTCATCTTTTAGTCTCCCTTAACCAGAGGTAGAGAACGCTTTCTTCGAATTATGCACCACGTGACTCAAATTTGAATTAGTCCAGATCATCTCTTCTTGTTCTTTTCCTTTCCACTGGAAAAGATAGAGCTGAAACCAAACAAATTTGCTGGAGGGACATATAATACTGGGCTGATTTTAATCCCATTGATGTAACCTGGAACTTTCTTCAATGGCGGTTTTTGATAATGACCATTAGAAGAAGAAACAGAGGAAGATGATTTCTGAGAATACTGTTTGTGCTTCACACTTGGAGTTGAATTGCTTCGAGATAGAATTGGCAAAGGACATAAAGCTCTTGCATAACTACTACTACTACTAGTACTATTACTACGCTTGAATCTCCAAAATGACTTTGAGCTCTGTTTTTCCTCTGATGTTGATAAAATTTCATTCTTATTACCACCGCTGGGAATGACCAACTTATGACTTTTCGTCTCGTCTGGCTTTTTGGGCGGAAGAGATGGAGCAATTTTTCTCTTCATTTCAATAGGGAGAATTTTGCCATCAAAGAAAAGTTCATCAGCTGAAGAAATCTCAAGATCAAAGCTTTGATGAAACACACAAAAATCAAAATCAATAGTAGAGGATGAATTATTAGTTGATGGAATATGAACAGAATCTGTTTGAGAAATGTCCTGAGAGAAAGAAAGACGAGGACTAGAATCATCTGAACAAAGTTCAATCGCCATTGTTGTTAGTGTTAAGAAATTGAAAGCACAAATTATCGAAAAGATTAATTTAAAGAGATGATGAGGGTCGTAAAGGAGGGGCCCTAGTCTTAGCAAAGTTTGAAAAGTCCAAATCTAACTACTAATAATAAAAATTGCAACCGTCAAACTGACCCCATGCATTGAAAAAAAACAAGTTTGATTAATTTAATTACTTGGGAAAAGTGGAGTATGCTTAATAGTATTCAATTTTGCTACACGAAAATCTTTTTGTTTTTTTATTTCACATTTTATGATAGTATCCGCATTGAAGTTCTATTAGTTTGGAACAGTGTTTTTGATTATCAAAAATGTTTTAAGATGCATAAATTGATGGAGCGAAAAAATCTTAGTAGTTCAGTTGGTTAGCTACTTGAATTTCACCTTTGAGAATTTAATTCCCCAGATTATAATTTCCTTTCCCTATCACTATTTTTTTTTTTAAAAGATGGAGTAGATTCATAAGCCGAAAAATCGTATGTTTCGAACGTAAAAATGTACGTCCCGGAAGTTAGTTTTAAGTTTTATGGTTTTAAAGTAATTATGTTACTCTTTTTGTCCTTTTTAACTTAATTTATGAGGTAATGCACATATATTAAGAAAAATATTCAAAGACAAAATTTAAATCATACTTTTTATTATTACTTTTGTAAAGTTATAAATATGTAGTGTAGTTTATCTCCTAGAAGATATAAAACCTCAATAAACGAAAGGACAAATATGAAAAAACTTTCAAATATTCATCTTGAATTTTGAACAATTCAACTACTCCCTCTGTCCCAATTTATTTGTCAGGTATACTAAAAATAGTTGTCCCAAAATAATTGTCAATTTGGATAATCAAGAGAGAATTAATTATTTTTTTCCAACTTTGCCCTTAACATTAATTACTTTAGAATTAAGAGACATATATATAGATAAAAATTTAATTATTTATAAGGGGTATATTAGTCAAACAACACTCTTAATTAATTTTTTCTTAAGGGTTGTGTCAAACCTTAACATGACAAATGAATTGGGACAAAAAGAGTATTTTGAACATTAAAACAAGCCTAAAAAATTAAGTTAATTTAGAATCGAACCATGGGAGTACTAATTTTTTTTATTGGTGTAATGATATTTATCTTTATGCTACCTTATTTTTTAGATTGTAGTGATTTTTTCCAATATATATAGATACAAATATATTTAACAACTCTTATAGAAAACGATACTCTCATAAATCATTTTTTTCTTTTTAAATGTGTATGAAATTGATAGTACAACTATTTTAGCATTATGTTTATTCATTTTTTGTCATTACTCTTACACTTTATCTTCTCCTTCTTTAAAATATATAAATAACATATAGTACAAATATTAGTTGAGAGTAAAAAAGACTGTAAAGTAGAGATGGATGATGATTTAATTTTTAAAATTATCTCAATTATTATTATTATTTGTGTTATTATCTTTCTCAAATAATAATTATAATTTTTTTTTATATTATTGATGATTTATTTAAATTTATTCGTAAAATTATTAAAAATTTTACTTATACTTATTGTTTTAGTTATATACCCGTAAATTCACGAGACTTACCCCCGATGTCTCGAAACTTACATCTCACCTCTCACCCCTACTTTTTAAAACACAAATCCAAATTTACGCTACATGAAACCTCTTTAAATAAGCTATACTAACAAAAAAAAAATTTCATAATTAATATTTTAATTAAGAAAAAAATAGTCCCATTCGGTGCTACACAAAAAGCTCGGAGAATATGTTGGAAAATGAGGAGGTACCGAAAGGCAGGCGCGAATTTTATTTAATATTTTTATATATACAGAGACCACAGTAATTGTGTAAATTATTGTATTTTTATGCAATATATCACTATAATTTAATCCATTCTTAATGGGTTATTATTCCTATTTATATAGTTAATTACTAATCTAAAATTTTAATTTTTAACACTAATGGTGGATTCATAGAAAATATGCACACACATAAATATATATGGACACGACTCTCTCCATCCATCTTTACTTGACTTTTATTGACTTGACACATAGATTAAGAAATAGTAGTAAATGATAGAGGTAATTTTACCAAATTACCCTTTGAATATAATTAATACAATGTATTAAAAAATGTAATGAAAAAATGATCATAATTAGTGACAACATAAATTAGGAACTAAGTATAAAATTATCTTTTAATTTCATAAACTAGACAAGTATTGTTGAAAATTTTAAAATATACGGAGGGAGTACATACAATATTGATACTACTATTTAAAAAATAACCAATGAGATTTTTTTTAATTATTATTGGTGAATATGATTACAATTAATATCCTTCATTTGAAGTTAGTGAAAAACATATTTTAATATTATTATTATTAATTGGCGACCCTTATTTAAGTCATAATAATTTATATTTATGAGTCATTAACTATGTTTTTGTCATTTATTGGCATTGACTATTCTTTATTGTCTATTCTTCATTAGCCATCAATCCTTAGCCTTGAATATGAACTTTACTATATTTTAATGTTTGGTACGGTTTCAATCAATTTTCAAAGGTCCAATCATATAGTATATCATATTGTCTTGGGGTTTATTTCTTAATGAATCATTAACACATTTCTAAGCTATTAAAATTTTCTATAATTTTCATGATCAAATATCTTCCATAAGATTTTTCAACAACTTTTACTCCCATCATTTATCATACTAATTTTGTTGTACGCGCTTTGCGCCTGTATCTAATAAATATTGTAGAGAAAAACTAAATTTAACTAAAGATGAATAATTCATTAATAAATTATTTATTTATAAACGTTCGGTATATAGAGATTCTATCACTAATAAGAATTCATGGTAAATTAGAATTTTCTTAGTGAAGCGACTGTAGGGTATTTTCTTGATTCAAACAAAGAATGAGTAGAAGTTACGAGTCTTTTCATGATTAGAAATTCTTATTTTATCACTTTTTTTTCTTCATATATTTTAAAAGTCAATATTATAAATATAATTAAATAATTATTTAAAGAAAAAAAAGTAAAAAGACAATTTTAGGTAAAGAAGAAATTTTACTTAATGCCTTTGATTAGAAGTTTGAATTTATGATTTGGTAATAAATTATTTATTTTAATAAAAACTTGTTTAATTTTGATACATGGTTAATAAATTTCAGATGTATTAAATTTAAAAAGAATAAAACTCCATTGGAATTTCATTACTTTCAAGAATCCTCCCAAAAGTTTCTACATTTGCACATGTGATGATATATTTTCCAATTAATATTCTGATATGGTCCTCAGAATAAATCAAGTATTATTTTGGAGAAGCTATACATGAAACATGACATGAAGTGCTATAATACAAAGCAATGAAACATGACACATGAAATAATATGATCCAAAGCTATGAAAACATGACATGATTATCCAAAAAATTAATTTCCACAATATCAGCATCGCTCAAGTTTATGAGTTTATTTGAATTGATTTATTTATTTACGTATTTTCAAAATTAATAAATATTATTGGAATTACCATATATTATAAGGTTTGAAATCAAATATGAAGTTATTTGGATCAATTGTGGATTAAAAATGTATAAATTTTTGCCCTATAATAAGTTATGACAATCAGCAATGATTTAATGATCAAATTCTTGCTATTAATTAGGATTTATGTTGAGACAAGATTTTTCATCAATTAAAAACTAGTTTAGATGTGTGACTAAGTTTTGTCGACCTGTCAAGATTTAGCCATAATCCTAATGACCAGTTTTGTCGACCTGTCAAGATTTAGCCATAATCCTAATGACCTAATATGATTTGTGAAGCAAGTTTTGACCATCAATTTAAAACTCGATCTTTTGTTAGGATTTTATTACCTAAAATAAAAAAAGAATCTTTTTTTTTTGCAGAACTTATTATAAATGAAGCCAAAATTTAAATACTAGCACTAAAGATGCTATCCGCATCTCTTATCGAATGCTCTAATAGTCCGTTTCGATTAGCTGGAAAAAATGACTTTAAAAATTATTTCAAAAACACTTTTTAAAGTGCTGAAACTTATTTTAAAAATAAGTATTACATGTTTGGATAAAAGTGCTTAAGCTGAAAAAACAATTGTTAATGTGTTTGGTACCTAAATGCTGTTAAGTATTTTTTTAAATCAAAATGTTTGAAATACTCTTAAGCTATTACACATTATACAATGTTATTATTACTCTAATTTTTTATTTCTAAATAAATTAAATTAAATTAGAATTAATTTATTTTAATTCATATTCAATATAAATTGATTATATAAGTTAATTGATATGTCTAAATTATTTTTAATTTTTAAAATATATAATTTTGATAAAATACAAGAAATATTTGAGTGTTTTTTTAATTATATTTATAATAAGTAATGACTATATTTCTTCTTTACCATAAATAATTTATAAAAAATAAAATAAAATAAGAACAAAATAATTTAGAAGAAAAAAAAAGAAAGAAAGAGTAAGAAAAAAAAGAAAAAACGGAAGAAAAGAAAAAATAGGAAGAAGGAAAAAATGAAATAAAGAAAGAGCAAGAAAAAAAAAAGCAGAAGATTTTTTTTAAAAAAAATGAAAGAAAAAAATAGGAAAAAATTAGAAGCAAAATAATATAGAAATTATAAGTAAATCTCAGGGATAAAAAAATAAATTTGTTGATCAAATATAAATGACTTTTAAACTAAAAAAAGTAAAAAGAAAAAAGTAGGGGGAACAATTTTTAACTTTTGATTTTTTTAAAATTATTTTAAACTTATTTTAAATCATTTTAGAATTTGCGAAACACTCTCAAAAGTTAAAAAGAGTTTAACTTAATTAACTTATTTAATTTTTTTTGAATTACTATTTGATTTTTTGAAACCCCCCGCATTAGTTTTAAAAATAGTTATTTCAATTCGCCCCACCCCGCCCCACATAACATTAAACCCGCATCCGCCCCGCATAGCTCTAAACCTGCCCCACCCCATTGCCATCCCTACTTCTAAATGAGTTTATAATTTTTTTTGAGATTAAATGAGATATCAAAGAGAAGTTATTCCTCGTGATTAATTGAAGTATAAAACAATGAATAATCACACAAAATAATTCAGAGAAAAGAATTACAAAAATAAACAAAATTATATATTATTAATGAAAAATAAAATAAACTATTCTCTTAATAATAATACAACCTATTTTAACTGAACATTTTTTTTTAAATGGAGCCCGGAGGAGACTGTTGGACTAAAGTGGGCCAGGTGGATTAAGAAATAAAGGCGGGAAAAACGGAATGTTGATTCAACGTCCGTCTTGTTACTGCCTCAACCATGAAATTCAAAAAAGGCAACAAAACTCTGCCGGTAAAATCAACGGCGAAGAATCACCGGCCGGCCAGTAGGAGGAGCTCCATCAACAAACGGACGCCGCCTCCTTCTGGCTTCCACAAAACCTAACCAATTTCAACAAAAGCCTCTTCGTTGAAAAATTGAATCCCCTGCGAATCGAGAAGTTGGATACATCAGGTGACCTAATTTAAGAAAAATGAAGGCGAATTGGGAGGTTAAGGATTGCTGTAACCACGACCAAACTATCTTCCTTGTCACCATTGGTGTCTACACCATCTTCATTTTTATCGTAATCTTCTCTCTATCAAATTCTCTTTAATATCTTTATCTAATGCTCAACTCTGTTATTGTACGACTTTTTTTTCAACAAGTAGGTCACATCCTTAGGTATTTTAAATCAGATTTTTTTCATTTTATTTACTAAGTCATGGTATTATAAATGATGCCTATAGATTGGTTTTGGAGTATCTTTAGCAAGAATTTCAATCGGCTGACATAATTAAGGTCCGAGAGCAAGTGCAAATGTTGTTCATTAGAGTTTAGACATCTCAAAACGTTACAGCCAAAGTTGAATACGTCTAGTTGAAACTTAGTCTCCACATGCTTTTGGTTCAAAGTCATTGCATAATTAAGGTTAGTTTCTAGGGAAGTTGATTAAACTGAATTCATGTATGTGAATATGGTATCTGATATAACATGAATACATGTTATAGCTCTGAGTTGATAATTTCCAGTAGAGAAAGATAAGATGCCAAACTTTGCATATATTCACAAATTCAAGACCATGTAATTTGCAAATAATCTGACAAGATCTCTTTGCCTATGGAAACTTATCAAAGGTTGTTCGCATATAGAAAGTAGAAACTAACCAATTGTTGTTGTAGTTTTTCTCTGAAATACCTTTTTGTTTGTTTCTTTCTTCAAGATTTTCATATTCATTTTGCTTTTTTCTTTTAACAATCGAAACAGTTATGGAGAACATTTATTATAACACCTTTCAAGCTCATTACCGTATTTCTTCATGAAGTAAGCCATGCAATTGCTTGTAAGCTAACATGTGGTGAGGTAATCTCTTCTCGTCAATTCTTTAGATGTAAATGATTGAAGAATGTCATCAAAACCATCTGTACTTTTATATCAATCCAATTCCATTCTACATCTTTGGCTGCACTTCAATGTATATGTATTGCAATTAGTAGGATTTAGTTAATTTGTTTTGCACCTTGATGTTTAGAAAAGGAGATTTAAGATGTCAATTATTTCAAAAACTCTTAAGTCAGACTTAATTATATCAGATGTTGATATTCAATCTGAACTGTTGTGCAAGTCAAGTTGAGCAGTTTTAGTAGTGGCATGGTTCAACCATGATATTTGCTATTTACATCAAAAGTGTAATGGAAAACAATGAATTGCCTTAAAACCCTGGTATCATGTGGCTTGTGGTGAATGATAACATGGTTTGGGTGCTGCTTCATGCTAGATTGTCACATGCAGAATTGTTTGCCCAGATCAATACAAGTTGATTATGTAATTGGTAATTTACACATTACTTAGTTTTTATGTATTCTGAACAACTCTTCTAGTTTTCTGGTACAGGTGGTGGGCATAGAAGTTCATGCCAATGAGGGGGGAGTGACAAAAACTCGTGGTGGTCTTTCTTGGGTGATCTTGCCTGCTGGATGTAATTACCATACCCTGACACAATTTCAAGTATACTTTTACGCGTTTGGCTTCATTTCCTAAAAGACAATAAAATATCTTCTTAAATTCCAAATTGATATGCATTTCAAAATTAGCTCCTCTGCTGTAGTTTCTTTGTCTACTTAACCTTTTCTTTCACTGATATTGTTGTGCCCTTTGTTTTTTACCTAAAGATCTGGGTTCGTCTTTCTGGGGAATGGTTCTCATACTCGCATCGACAAATGTTCTCAGTGCAATGATAGCAGCTGGTTGTTTTATTGCCGCTTTGCTTGTTGTGTTCTTCCTTGCAAACAATGTATGAAACTAAGTGAAAAGAAAAACTTGCATTTATATATTAAACAATGATTGCAGATAATCAGGTCTTTAAATTTATTGTATCTCAAGTTTTACTTTTTACTTATGCAGTCTAACCTTGCTTTTCTTTCTTGAACAGTGGACACTTCGTGGACTTTGCATCGGTTTGTACATTCAAGATCCTGCTAAGTTTTAGTACTTGATATACAACTGCTATTTTGGCTTCAGTCATTGATCCTAACAGACTGGATTTCCAGGGTTTATCATTTTCATTGGTGGAATTTGGGCTCTGCAAATACAAACGGAAGTTCGTATGCTCCGTTATGTAATTCTCTTTATAGGTATGACATGCTAATCTTCATTCTTTCTCCTTTCTATTTTGTTATGTTGCTGATAAGGGTTTTCTCATTTACTGCAGGTGTTATGAACAGCTTGTTTTCCGTATATGGTATGAAGTATTCTTTCTATTTGTGAAATAAGAACTCTCCATTGAAGATGTAACAAGGCCTAACAAATATGACAATGCAGATATATATGATGATTTAATATCTCGAAGAGTGAACACAAGTGATGCTGAGAAATTTGGTGAACTTTGTCCATGTTGTTGTGCTGGTCCTTTTTGGGGAGTCCTCTGGTTAGTAAGTTTTAAGGAGGAGCTGATTCTTCTCATCATTTTGTGTTTATATCTTATTCACTTACTGTGGACAATTTTATAGGGGAATGATATCTTTTGCATTTCTTTTTGGAGCTATGTACCTTGGCCTTGCTCTTTTATCTTGAGGTATTTTCTTCACTGCAGATTTCCTTTTTTTAACTCCACGGTTTTATCAGTTCTCTCTGATGGTTATTAATGGGATCTGTATACGGCCTTCATTAATTCCGAGTAATACTTCTAGTTTTGTTAACTTGTAATGCATCAGTGATCAACTTCTTTGTTATTTTATAGAAAGGGAATTGAAGTTTTACCTGTCAACTGTTAATACAGAAACATGGAATTATGGAGTGGTGTTATGAGAAAGCTTGATTTGTTCTTTAGTTCTCAGTGACTTGTATTATTTTATGTTCTTCTTATGGACCAAAGGGACTAGATTTATGTGCATTATGACGCTTTTAGCTCTGGATTTTCCTCAGAATCTGATTTTTCTTACCCTTTTGGGTCGTTTCAGATGGGTTCAACGTTCTTACAATATGGCAGAGCAGAGTTTCTGTCTTTTGAATTCTTTAGATGGCTGTGGTATAGTATTTCATCAACTTTAGACGCGGCATTCATTTTTGTCCAGGGATGCACTCTTGTTCTCAACCTAGTGGGCACATTCTTTTTACCCCTATTACATGGGGTTAGTACAGTTATAAGTATAGCAAAGTCAAATACCACGGTTTCTTGTTCAGCTGATTCCTTCTCCAGACATTTGTAATTGGTGGTCCAATTAGACTACTTCTTGTTTCAAACATAGGAGTTGTTGAAAGAGCCGATTGTGTTGGAAACCCTTCAAGAAGTTATGCAAAGACATCCCATATCCCAGCCCATTTTATTGGAGGGGACGCTCTTTGTTACATCCATTAGTATGTAAATTGGGAAAACAGAAAATTGTTCGAGTCTATAAGTCTTCATTTCACTGTAAATCAATGAGTACATTGGGTTGTTTTGATGCTTGAACATGACTTGTAAGATGTACCATTGTATTTTGTTCAACTAGATTCAAAACGAGTGTGAAGAACTCGATTAGCTTTACATTGCTGGTATGCTTGCACATAAATAGATACTGTATATGCAAAGAAACAGGCAATTGGACGAATAAAGCAGCACACAAAAAAACTTCAGATAACATTTGTAACAAATTGATATGGTCAAGTCACACAAGTTACAAAGGTGTTGGACAATCGTATGTATGAGAAATTATCCCATAGTAATCCAGTTGGAAAACCGCCAAACGAAACTTACCACCTTACAACTGCTTTCATTCTTTCTACAACTCCTCGTACCTTGTAAGAGGGTTCCATGGCTACAGCCATCACGGTGCACACTACTACGTAAAAGATAAGTTGCACATAAATACTCGCAGGGGATCAATTACAACTTAGCTGGCCATGCCAGTTAACCTAGAAACTTAGTGAGGTCAAGAATATTCATTTCACCAATTTGTGCAAGTATACTACTTGAAAAACATTTGGGACATGGACCTGGTGATGGCAGCCTGACCTTTTGACATAATTTGGATTGTAGGTTGATCACGAAAAGCTTTCATCTTACAAATCTGGTATCGTGACGCTTGAAAAGTAATAATTCACACAATCATATGTCCAAATCATCATCAGGATCCTCATCTGAGTCTGGCATCTCATCATCAGAATCCCGAAAATATATTATTTCACCCCTCCCAGAATCCTCTGCTGTTTGTGGTTTGTCAACTGGAGCCTGTTTCTCCTCAGTTTCGCTCTCATTAAGGGGTTTGCGACCATCATAGATTTGAATGGGTTTACCAGTTCCTGAGAGGCAAACCAACAATTTTTACTTGCAAACTGAAAGATGAACCAAACCAAAAGCACCGAAAGAAGTATGTTTCTGGGCTGAGCTCTCATTTTATCTTCACCACTGAGGACTGAATCTATGATAACAAGCTAAACTGAGGGTGTGCTTGGTTCGAAGGAAAATGATTTCCTAGAAAATGTTCTCTTGGAAAATAAGTGGGTCTCTTACTTATTTTCTGGTGTTTGGTAAGTAATCAAGAAAATATTATCCCTAAAATATTTATATGTTATCTAGCAAAACATTATGGAGGTGGATAGAGACGGGAGTGGGGGTTCGGGGGTGGCGGGAAGGTCAAGGGGTGTTGGTTGGGAGGGTATTTGGGCGGGACTTGGAATGTCACTTATGAAACTTGTTTTTCCCTACTTCCATTAGGAAAGTCATTTTAAGGAGCTTATTTTCCTGGAGGAAATATTTTCCAAGCATTTTGATCAACCAAATACAAGAAAACTGGAAATAATTTTCTGGAAAATATTTTCCACCATACCAAACACACCCTGAAGGTCCATTCATACCTTGGTGTTCAAATGGGAGTACGACTTTAGCCCGGTCCAATCTCTCCTTCTCTGACAAATCTAAATTGAATTGCACCTACACAACAATTATTTTGACATAAATGTAAATGATCCGACTACTAATTACTCACAAAATCCGTGCATGTATCACAACAGGAAAGGGGAAGAAACTAGTAATATTGTATTAGGTCTGAACTGCAAACTAACTCACCTTGGGGACAAGACTTTGGGCAATGATTCCATCTTCAGATGAAACTTCTGCAAATTTGATGCCTGATCCCTCAACATAAAGCTCTTCCCTCTAAGAATAGATTTTTAACAGTTTAAGATAAAGTGTCCATGCTATCTTATGAGAAGAGCGGGGGTATAACGAGGTTACCATCACTCGCACACGTCCATTTCTGCGTTTAAAGCGTACATGAAACTTCCCTCTTTTGAAGCATTGTTCCACCATTGGGAGGTCATCTGACGTGTTTCTCTGTCCATTTGTTCTTTGAACAATTGATTCCACATCCGCATGCATAGTGGACAAATATTCAAGAGTGGCAGCCACCTTGGCCTCATGAAGGTCCACATGTAACAAGCAAAACATGCATGAGACCTGGTCTGCGAGGAAAATAAATTAGTTTAGGCAACTCCTTGCAATACATGCAAGAACATGCCAAGAGTATTTTGGCTCTGTTTGACAGCATAAGCAAAGTTTGTGGACTTATTTTTTCAACTTTCTCAATGGGTTATACATCATGTTTATGCCAGGTAGACAAAAATAATACAGCAAACATCTCCGGAATAGTATACATCCGGGCAAAGTAGGCAGTGACAAGAACAAATTATAATTTGCTACAGATAGCAGGGACACCACGTAGAAATCTGAACAAAGTCATAGCAGCATGACATCTCCTAAAACAAACCAACAAGGAAACTGCATATATCTAGCATAAGGAAAATTTTGGTGCCCAAATCTGGGAAATGAAGATTTCATGAGTTCTCCAGCAGGAATATCCAGTTGATTAGTTTAACTTATAATTGTGGCGAGGATTTGCAAAAGCTGGAAGCCAACAGCAAATCTTGATTTCATAGTCAGCTGGCATAACATTTGCACCACAGAATTTTCATTACTAAGCCACAATACATGATGGCCAAAAACAACTGTGCCTACCATGACTGCGAAGATGACTTAAGATTTTTGCAACGGAAGGTAGAGATGAATGTCTCAAGATCTCACTGACCTGGAAAAAGAATTAGAAAGTTAATATGATGATATTAAGTGAAATGGAGGAAGCACAGGAAGGGAGACATGATGTTTTGTAATGAACACTAACATGCAAATGTTCAAACTGAATTCAATGGATTCTTATTATTGAAAGTTATGCATGTCTAGATGTTACTGGAAAGTCAGTTAAGTCTCTTTCAACAACTGAAGCGGAAAGTAGTCCACTCCTTTATTTTATCATCACAGCATTCGAATTTTCCGTGCCTTAGACCAATTTATAATGATAAAACATTTAAATAGTTGATTCACTGCAAGCCTGTAGTTTTTCAAGTGATTAATCTTACAGTGAATACTTAAGTACAACGTTAGGTGGTCGTTTACTTTCTTTTCTTTTGTTTTATTTTAATTTTACCTTTTGGTGACAGAAAAACATTGTTTTATTATTTGGGATGAAACATTAGACTCAGAACATCATTTTATCTCAAAAGAGGAGGATATTTCTAGTTAATGAATAAAGATTTAGGCAATAAATACATTGCCAACTAGCAACTCAAAAATCAAAATGTACTTGGTACTTAGATTTGTCAATCCAGATGTACAGCCTCCATTCAACCTTTCTTAAGAGAAACTCTTATCATTTTGGAACTTATAAACTGTTCTAAGATGAAAAAGAAAGATATCAGTTTTCCTTTCAGAAGTTAAACAGACAAAGTAAGCCTGTCGTATATCAAAGGCTTAATCATGCCAATCTAAATGAGTTACTGCTGTGCACTGAGGTTACAAAAACAGGTGCACCTGCATGGACCATAGCATTCTTAACAGAATTCAGTGTCACAGAACTAGTGATATTATTTAGAATGAAATACAGTATGATCCAGAAACGCGAAGTCCTACAGATTAATTAGGCTTCACCTCCTATTTGATGAAGACAAGTAAATAATTTAAAAGAAGTGAGACATCTAACTGAATACCATGTACAGTGAGGTATAAATGCCTTCATCAACACACTTTCTATTTCTCAAGTATTCGTTTCTGCACAAACTCATCTAAAATATCTCGATCCGGTCAGCTAAAATAATTCTTATGAGTAAGAAAGTGTTCAGAGTTCATTAAAAAGGTTATGCAACTATTTAGGAACCATATCTTGTTTACTTCTCATAAGTTAGTTAAATCAAGAATTGACAAAACTGGAACTTCTATATTACTTGACAAGTTTGATTTAACAACTCATCTTTGACTGCATATGCTGAAGATTTTCCCATTGTGGTCAACTAGACGAGGCAATTAGTTATATTTTCCATAATTTGACACATTTTGGAAAAGGAACCCAAACTTATTATACCTGAAAAATTCTGTGGTTGCATTGAGCATCACTCTCAATGCAAAGAAACATGGGGATCAGTTGATGGAGATGATAAAAACTGTCAAGATGGTATAGGAACTAAAGCAAAGTTAGGAATTGCATGTTCTAATACTCCCTCCGTCCATCTTTACTTAGCCCCTATACTATTTTAGGATGTCCAACAATACTTGTCCAGTTTATGAAATCAAGAGATAATTTTACACTTAGTTCCTAATTTACCCTTGTCATTAGTTATAATTATTTCCCTATTACATTTTTCAATACATTGTATTTATTATATTAAAAGGGTGATTTGGTAAAATTACCCCTATCATTTATTACTTCTTAATCCCTGTGTCAAGTCAATAGGGGTCAAGTATAGATGGACAGAGGGAGTATAATAAAACAATAGCTCTGATTCAGTACTGTAGTTAAAGTAAGAAACAAGAGAAGTTCCCTCGCAAAAAAGTGCCCAATATTTAGTGTGCAATGACAAAGAGACAGGAGAATTTTCATGGCTTGTAACTGGAAAGAAAGGTAGAAGAACCTAACTAACAAAAATCTAGGAAGTTTCCTCAATAAATGTGCACATATTTCTGTCAGACACCGATAGCATACTGGCAAAATAGAAGGTGCAGCAGAACTTTAAGGCTCCTGATTGTCATGTTTGATTGTGTTTTATGTGATTGATGTTTCATTCTCTAGAGAAATGGATAGAATAAATTTTCATCCTTCGTAGAAGTTGATGACTAAAGGTGTAAGTATCTACCTAGATCAGGCTTCCTATTTTGCGGTAATAAGAAGAGAACCTTTGTGAATGCTGGATAAAAATTCCAACAGGCCTTCTGAGAAGTTTTCTTTAACTAAAAGTAATTAGGACAAACTACTTTGGTTGCTCACTGTCTACTGATCACTACACATTTTTGCAACAAACTACAGTATCCAGAAGTGAAACTCAAACCAAACTATCCAAATCATGAAGAAATCACTTGACACGAAAGCAACATACATTCTCTGCTTACTGAACCAAAACTAACGTTAAGTGGCATTACCGAGTCTATAGCAACTGCAAATCTCCCTTTTCGCTCTTCAACAATTTCTGCAATAATAATTGCAACTAATAAGATACATTTGAATTTTACCAAAGCACAACGAAAGTTTAATTGTGAACTTTGGGACTGCCCAGATTAACAAGTACTTTCAAAGCCTTACCTTTTCCAAATTCAACAATAGAAGACAAAACCTTGTCCAATTCTTTCAAGTTCTTACATAAACTAGTTTTCAGTAAGGTCTCTTCGTAGGGATTTCTTACAGTTCCCCTCTCCATTAACTTGATTTTCCATCCAAGAGGATCCGAATAGCAGTCTAGAACTCTTAGCCTGCTTTGTGAGCAAAACTCAATACATAAAAACTCACACATTTTATCCTCATAATTAAAATTTACTCACTAAAAGAAGGAAGATTCTAACCATTTACTGGATGAAGAAACATCAAAACCTTTATTCTTCAACAGTTCAGCATAGAACGATGGAGGCCGAGATAAAGCGACCAGCACAACACCACTGTATGAACCATCAATCAACGAATTTATGAAATTATCAAATAAAAACGTTCGATAATTATTAGTGAATTTCGTGAAGTGAACTGACCGAGCTTGCGATTTACCGGCGAGAATGTTGGAAGTGAGTTGCGTAAGAATATGATTGAAGACGAAGGAACCGAGAGGTGTGTCGATAGTATCCTTTATAGTTAGAGCAGGAGCGTGTTCTCCTTCGAATGCTCCATCACGGAGAGCTCTGCAAATTGTTTCAACCATTGTTGAATACCGACCACTGCGAATTTCCGAAAGGGAAAAAATGGCGGAGAAAAACCCTGGGTTTGAAGAAACTCGTAATGTTTGTTTTAGCCCCTTGGGTTTTGATACCATTAACTTTACACCCAATCCTTTTTTTCTTACTCCCTCCGTCTTAGGGGTGTGCAAAAACCAAAGCGATCGATAAAAATATTATTGATTTATTATTATTGGATTATTAGGTTATCGAGTTTTTAATGGTTTAAAAAAAATTATTGGGTTATCAATTCGATATCGATTTTTACTATTTGGTTATTGAGTAAACCGATAACCCAATAAGCTTATAATAATTTACTATTTTACTCGTTCGTAAATATTAAATATTAGTAATTTAATAGTAATAAGACATTATGACAATACTTTACATATTTTAATCTTTACAGTACTTAAATGATTAGTTATTCACTAATATTTTAGTTTGTAATTAACTAATTATAGTTTTTACAAGTTTGTAAACATACTATTCGTACTCTGTCTGCTTTTTATTAATAGATAATACAAATTCTTATTATCATTCTTATCGGGTAAACTCAAAACCAAACCATTAAGGACTTAAAATCGATAAAAAATATTTTATTGGTTTCTTATTAGTTTAGCATATTTAAAAATCAAAAATCGATAAACCAAACCAATAATGTATAAAATCGAATTGAACCGACCGATGCACACCACTACTCCGTCCAACCATAGTTATTCACTATTGATTTGACACTAAATGATAAAAGTAATTTTATCAAATCACCCTTTTAATATAATAAATACAATGTCTTGAAAAAATACAATAGAAAAATGACTATAATTAATGATAAGGATAAATTAGAAGTTAAGTGTAAAATTATCTCTTTATTTCATGGAGTGAATAAGTATTATTGGACATTATTTTTTTAGTATAATGAACAAGTAAAAATAGACGTGGAGTATTAATTACTCCAATAGACCACTTAGAAATAAGGTTGTTCAAAATTGAATCGAAATCGATTACCCAAATCGGAAAAAAAATTATTGGTTTAGCAATTTCGATAACGATTTAAATGGTTTTTATTATCGAGTTATCGGTTCTGAACAATTTTAGGTATTTACTTAACAAGTTAATCGATAACCCGATAATAAATTAAATAATTATATTTGCACCATTTGGTATATAAAGTCCTTAACAACTTCATACTTTTATTTTTTATGGTCTCAAAATGTGACAATATTTACTTTTGAGCAAAATGCAATCTGTCAATTCATGTGTATGGTTCATTTGGTTTGTCACATTGTTTTTGAGTAATTTTCAATAAAGAAAATTTTGTGTCAAATATTAACAGTTCAATTAATAATACAAAATATACTCTTCAAAGAGGAAATTAAAGGAGGAAATTTTTGTCCCCATTGTGCAATTTTGACTAGAAAAATCGTAATTTTGTGAGAACATAAAAAAAATGCAAAGCGCACACATAAAATAATATATTATTTAATTTATAAAATAATATTTATCAATTTAAAGAGTATTTTTGAGATTCAATAAAGGTTAATTTTAGTTTATATCATTTGGAGGATAAAGCCTTACAGAATTTAAATGAACTTTCAAGTGAAAACGACATTCATGAATTTGAGGTCATATGATTAATAATTTTGATACTTCTCTTATGGAACTTCACTAGATATATTATTGTTATTAGTTAATAATCTCGATTATTGCAATAAAATAGATGTGAATAGCCTGTTAGATTATCCAAGTACAAATACTACATATTCAAAGGTCCAAAGCTTAGAAGAAATTGTGAATACTATTAAAAAAAACAATATTGATGATAAATCAGAAGATGGTACAATACTTTTAGATAGTTACGTGTAGTCTAAAACTATTCACAAATATTTGGTGCAGTTCAAGAACTCAATCGATTTTTTTGGATGCAATAAGAAAAGTTAGAGATGAGCTTTAGATTTAAATTTTAACAAAAAATAAAAAATACTAAGTCAAGAATTCCCTTAGGGTAAAATGCACTTGTCAACTTCTTTTATCTGTGTGAAACCTCACCAAACAAATTACTTAATTAACTAAGTAATCAAAAACCAACTATTTTAAAAAAATTAGATGATCCATCTATTTGGTCAAAAAAATGTCTAATATAAGAAAGTCCATCAAATGATCTATCTAATTATATTAAACACACATGCCATGTTTTCTTCCTTAATGATGAGATTAAGAGAGCCCATCAAATCATGACGTGATTATGATAGAGTTGAATTTGTAAATCAAAGGGTGAAAGAAAAATATTGAGATGCTTAACAGTCATTTGATTCCAGAATAAATTATTTTGGGATTATAATCGAAGTTATTTATTTCACTTTTTATATTAATACACAATTACATCGAAATAATCCATGCAATCCTCTGATTGACCAAATGACCTTTACTTATTCTTTCAGTAACCTTGTACTATTATTATTTAGGTTGATATAAAAGAATGAAAATGAAAAGACGATAAATCGTAATCATCACTTTGTATCGGGGAGGAGTTACCTTTGGCGGAGGGATGTCAAGCGGCACTCCTTCAATTACTATTGGTGTAATATACCACATATACAATAAATTACAATTGAAAAAATAATATGATAAAATTGAATAAAAATTTATTTAGGCTGAGGCGCGGATATCTCGCTCTTATTACGGAGATTCAAGTCCACTGCGACATAATCTACACCGATCCAATAGTAATACACTTGACTTGTACCCTCCAGGATACAACAGCCCAACAACGTTGTATGACTCAAATAATTCTGGATTAGTTGAAGAGTTCAAAGCTCCACAAAAAGAACACTTTCCTGCAATATATGATTACTCTCCTTTGTATATAGTGAATATAGTTAAAAACTTGGAATTTTTTCATTAGTCTCAACCCTCTCTTTCACTATTGCACACTTCACTATACACTACAACATATATTCACACTTCTCATTTTTTTCTCCCACATATACTTCTTCTTCTTCATCTTTTTTTTTCATCACAAAACAAAGTAAAACCACCATTATTTATAGGTGAGGAATTCTTCTTTGTTTTGAATAAGGATAAAGTGGACAATAATGTAGGTATATGAATGGATAAATCATGTCTTGAAAGTTACATGAGATCAAGACTCTAATGGGTAGAACATGGGTTAGTTGGTTACATAAATTATAAGACTCTAATGGTCATATAAGTTACAAGAACTAATAACCATTCTTACCATAATTTATACTACTAATATATGCATTTAATATTTTATTTTAATAATAAAATGCATATACACCAACAATTACATTTGTAGCACAATTAGCAATAGTATGTACGTGAGAAGCATGCTCTATATATATTTCATGTGTCCCATATGCATAATTTTCCAAGTAGGAATATCAAAGGAAAATTTAAAGGATATGCCAAAGCAAATGTAATTAATCCAGAATATTCCAATTCATGATCAAGATTTATGCAATTTGCAGTACACGTAGTCAAAATTATAATCCACATCATAAATTGGTGGAGTAAATAAACAATATCTTAAAATTTATTTTGAGCCAGGAGGTTGATCTCAATCCAAAAGTGATGTTTTCTATGCCATTTGTCCAGTGCTTAGAATGCCAATAATTTGCCAACCATACAATCCATGAACGTTTTCTCAGTTTTAGCAAATTTAGCTTCTCTCATCTCAAGAGGGCACATTTTCCCATGTCAACAGAAAAACATTTGACATCATGTGACCATATTGTGTCCAGTCTGGAAAAAGAATTATATCCTACTCTCTCCGTTCATATTTACCTTGTCTCCGTTAATTTGACACAAGAATTAAGAAATAGTAAATGATAAAGATAATTTTATCAAATTACCTTTGATATATTCAAAATACTATTCATAGTACAATTTCTAAGAATAAGATGTTGTTTAATAAAGTACCCTTCACCTTATTTAGTTTTTTTTTTAAATTTTCTTTGCAAGCTTTAATTCTTCATTGTTAAAAATAAATTTCCGTCTTATTTAACATATGTATAT
>JBCEWC010006858.1:0-22321 GCA_038996855.1 Solanum aculeatissimum | reverse complement strand
TTGATGATTTTAGTACCTTTTATTGTTTGATTGTGTCTATTATTATGTATTTTGTTTGTGTTGTGTCTTCTTTATTGGCTGGTGTTGGCTGTTGTGAGAAATAAAGTGAATTAAATTTTAATTGTAGGTGGGCCACAGAAACTGCAGGTTTCTGCTGTCAAAAAAATTCCAGAAAAGTGACGGACTGGGACCCTTTGTCCGTCGCTTTCTTGCCATTTTAAAAAAAATTCCAGAAAAGCGACGGACAGGAACTTAAAGTCCGACGCTTTTGTTTTTTTTTTAAAAAATAATCCAGAAAAGCGACGGACAATGGGACCCAGTTCGTCGCTTATAAGGTTTTTTCAAAAAAAATTATTTTCAGAAAAGCGACGGATGGGGTCCCAGTGTCCGTCGCATTTCTGGTTTTTTAAAAATTAAACCACGCAGTCCGTCGTATTTTCTTGAAGTCCGTCGCTTTGTTCCTTTTAAAAAAATAAAAATAAAAGCCACTCTATCCGTCGATATTCCGTCGCTAATTTGCCACTCTGTCCGTCGCTTTTTGAAAAGCGACGGAACAGACTGCGTCGCTTTTCCGTCGCTTTTTCGGAAAAAAGCGACGCTGTTCGTCCCTTTTGGCCCTCGTTTTTTGACAATTTTTTAGTAGTGATTTTTCCAAACTCTTTTAGCGAATCCGAGGCTAGAATTGTGATCATCATGAAAAATTATATGGAAAAATGGTCTTGGTTGAATTTTAGAGCAACCAAATTAAAAGATAATTTTTCGGGGCAAAGATGCAATTCCAGAAGAGTGCGCGACATGTCCGCGTCACGGACTTGCACTTAATTTTGGTCCTATTATTTTCTATGGGATTAGAAAATCGATCAAAAAATTTTTGAAAAAAATGAATGTGGATGGAACAAGTCCGTGTCGTGGACTTGATTCACTAACCTGTTCTACCGAAGTTTAAAAATTTTAATTTTTTGAGGGGCATTTCAGAATTTTCTCCACCCCTCCTAAACTTAATTTACGACCAATATAGGTCATTTTTAGCCCAAAAAGGATTCCAAAACCTATTTCTAAGTCATTATTATGTTCTAACTAAGAAGAGACCTTGAGCGAAGAAGAGGAGAACAGACTAGGGTTCAAGTGATTGAAGCAAAAACTCTTGCGGATTGATTGATATCCTTCATCTCAGGTATGTAAAGCTAAACTAAAGCATGAATTTGTTCTTCTATGTGCCCACATTGATGGTAATAAAACGATTGTGAACGTATTGAGTCTCTATGCATGTTCTTTGAATGTCTTCTTGTAAATTATATATATATTTTATGTATTTTCATATGTTGAGGATCATCATAAACTTGATTTACTGATTAAGTACTTTTATATGAGTTATCTCTGAAAACCCTACACGTTATTTCATAAAGATTGCATGAACGAACCTAGAGATTGAGTTTAGAGCCTTGACAGGATGATTGTGATTGTGAATGTGATTGTGATTGTGATTGCATGATGATGTTGTTGATAGATTTTGATGGTCCTAAAAGTCTTCATAATTGAACTCAAATGATTGGTCAAAATTGATAGCCCTCTTAACAATTGTCTAAACTTTCTTTAAAGATGTGATTGGAAATTGATTGGATGGTTGATAGGCCGAAAGACTCGATTGTGATAGAATTGATGGATTTAGAATAGTCCTTCTGAGTCTCATGATTGGTTTGATTGGGATTGATTGTCTTATGAACATTGAGTCTTGGAAGGAGTATTGAGCACCGAATTGAGTGTGAGTAAGTCCAACTCGAACTCAATAACTACGTCGCCAAACGTAGGAGAGGATTGAAATTGTTAAGTAAGATGTTTCCTCTTGATAGGTCCCTGAAACAATAGAGGACTCATTTGATTGGATCTATGTTGGATCGATTTGTTCTTTACCCTGGCAAATACTGAATGGTTGTGACAACATTAACGAGATTGTTGTACGACCACTGACTCATAATTAAATGATTATTGTTGGATAAGAGAAACTCTCATATAGGTTTTATATTGATAGTACTCTGATTAGATTGGATTATATTCAGATTGGAATGGATTTATATTGATTGGGTATTGCCTATTCTTTATTCTTACTTTAGATAGATATTAGACATTCTGATTGAGCATTTCTGAGTTGATATTATTCTACCTATATCTTTTTCATTCAACCATTTTAAATACTCGTACATTTCACGTACTAACGTTCATTTGGATTGCATCATTTTATGATGCAGAGACAAGTACTAGAGATCATCAATAGACGTTCTGTCGAAGATCTATTCCAAATATCATTTGATTGGTGAGTCCTCCTTGACTTTGGAGGATGCATTCATTTATTTCATCTAGCTTTTAGAGTCAAACTTTAGACTTGCTTTTCTTTTGATTTGAGATAGTCATGGACCTGTGATTGTCACAATTGAACAATTGATAGAAGTTTCATAGACTAGAGTTGATTTGTTTGATTGGATATTGTTTTGGGCTAGTTCCTTTCATACTAGCACTACTAAAAAACTGGCAAAAAACGACGGACAAAATGATGCAGTCCGTCGTTTTTGGGTTATTTTTTTTAAAAAAATATTTTTTTAATTAAAAGCGACAGACAGTGTCAACATGTCCATCGCAAATTTTGACGATTTTTTTCGCCAATTTTTTTATTTAATTTATATTTTTTAAATTACACAGCGACACAGTCTGTCGCAAATCGTAATTTTTTTTTCAAAATTTTAAAAATTGCGACGGACTAGACGATACCGTTAGTCGCAATTTTTTTTAAATAGCGACGGACGGTCCGTCGCTTTTCAGTCAACGATCAAACCCGTTTAATGAAAAGCGACGGATAAAGTGATGTCATCCGTCGCCTCTCGGCCTATATATACCCTAACCCGCCCCATTTTTCTTCCTCACTTAAAAAAATTTCCCCATTCTCTCTCTACAAACCCTAGCCACTCCCCCGCTCCCTCTCGGCCAAGCTCCCTCCCCGGCGTCGTTTTCCACCACCAACCAGCCGCCAGACCTCCGCCCCACCCCATCAAGTTAAGGTATTAATTTGCTTATTTTTTTTGCTCATTTTTAATGTATTTTTTAGTTATATTTTTGTTCTTTAGAAATTATGAATTTTGTAACTTATTAACTACTTTATTTCACTATCTTGTTCATATTATGATATTATTTAAGTTATTTTGGGTTGTTCATTGTGAATATGTGAATGTGTGAATGAAATTATTGTTTTGTGTTTATGTGTATACTTTAAATTTTAGTTTTTGAAATTAGATTTGAAATTAGTTTTTGAAATTAAATTAAAAAAAAATGATTTTTTTTAAAAAAAAAAAACAGAAAAGCGACGGACAAAGTGACCCTATCCATCGCTTTCCTGAATTTTTTTTTAAAAAAATCTAGAAAAGCGACGGACACTGTCACTTTGTCCGTCGCTTTTCTGTCACTTTGTCCGTCCCTTCACGTAACACAGACGGGAAACATACATAGATATACCATAACTAAAAAACATTTATTATTTATAGCAATAATAATTTATTTTCATTGAATATTTATAATATATTAATATTGAATGCATAATTCATTTTTAATACAAGTGCAGATTTATCATAGTATTGTTATATATTGCTATAAATGGTAATAAATAAAAAATATCGTTAAAATCAATAATTATTTATTAAAAAGGATCCATTTAAGTAATTTTTTCTTCTCCGAGAAAACTTACATAGATATACTAGATTAACAAAATATTCATCGTTTATTGCAATAATAATTTATTTTCGCTGAATACTTATAATACATTCATATTGAATGCATAATTCACTTTTAATACCAGTGCAACCAACAATCCACATGGTTGTAACTTGTAAGATAGATATATCGAGGAATTTTCACAAATAGCTACTAATAAATATCTTAACTATATTTTTTTAGTTATAATTTTTCTAATATGTTTCATAGCTATAGTTTCATTTTTTGTAGTTATGTTTGTTTGTATAATTCACTGTCAATATTCGAATTCGTTTGTATAATTCGCTACCAATATACAAACATAGTAGTAAGTTGTTTTGTTGCTATGCGTATAGTTCGTATACAAATTTATTTGAATAATTCACTTATTTCGCTGTCAATATACAAATTCGGAAGTGGACCCTAGCAACTCAAATGAAACATTAACGACGAGCGATAATTTTTTTAAACTATAATTATGATAGATAATTTAGTAGTATATGTTTGTTTAATCACGTAATTTAGTCTTATATGTGTGTGTATCTTTTATATACCGACTTAAAGTTATAATTATTTTTGACGAGCGGCCAAATATGTAAAAAGTTGAACTAAGGTTTCAAAATTAAAATTACAGCCTAATAGTAAGTTGAGAATTTGAGTCTAGACTAGTTTTGAATGAAATCTGAGTCATGTGAGGTTTAGGGCAATCTGGTAATGGATTGAGGGTTGGATTGTAAATTTGATCACTCAAGTTGATAGTCAAGGCAATAAGGAGCATATACGACTTTACGAAATTGAATTCGAGCGAGTAGAACTCCCGAAATTGATTTTGATACAAACAATATATTTTGAAATGTCATGATTTGAGGGTGTATTGTACAAGGTGGGTTGGGCCGCAAGTTACGATGTTTTTGATTTTGGAAAAAAAATTGAGTTTAGTTCTTACTTTGTAAATTAAAATGTTTTTATTTTATTTTTGGCCCGTCTACTAAATTTAATTATTAGAACTAGCTTAAATATACAAAACTTATAAGATGATTATGTATATTAAATATATATGTATGTATATTTATTATTTAAAATTTTAAATATACAAAACCTACACATTTACTAATTATTTTGTTAGTTAGATCATTCAAAGATATTAACTGTAAAATTATTTTTTATTCAAAGGAGACTCCAAGTCTAGGCAAATAAGGCCATTACCTTGGGCTCCAAATATTTGGAGGGCCCAAATTTGCCTAAATTATTACTACTATTAATTTTATTATATATCATATATAATTATATAAATAAAATTGGTACATTATACTTTTTTATTATTTGTTTGAGGTTATTTTGTAACAGGAAGTTCATAAATTATGATAATTTTCTTCACTCATTAATTGATATATTTATTTTATCCATCACTTTTAATTTTTGTCCTTTTATATAGAAACTAAGTTATGTACATCAATAACATGATGAATTTCTCTTTCAATTTTTTCTGGAATTACAAAACACATAGCATGTCACGCTCCGGAAGGGCATCCTAGACGTGATCGACACTCAGAGACTATTGCTAGTCCCCAAGCGAATTACTTGGCCTCATTACATTCATTCAATCAATAATTAGCATATCATCGAAAGGCTAAAAATAATAAAAGGTGGACGATTTAAGTCAATAAGGCTATATATTTGGTAAAAAGGCCGTCAGTGGATGAGACCTGGTCCACTTTTATGGGCCTGAATTTGGACCACCTTTATCCTTTAAGAATATTTTTACTTTTCCTTTGAATATTCTTTGTTTTATTTAATTTTTTATATTATTTTTGCATGTTTTGGTTATTTATTTTTAAAAGTAAGAATTTTCATTTTATTTAGATTAAATATTTTTGTGCATGTGTTTTCATGATGGTATCGTATGTATCTAAAAATAGAATTTTCATTTTAAGTTTGTTACAGTAAAAGAGAATTTATTATTGGGGAAATTACATATATATACAAAAAAGTAAAATGTTTACAAAAAAAGTAGCCCATGTTTTATTTACATAAAAAATAGCCCAAAATCACCAAAACTATACATGATTATACAATATGGTTTGTCAAAAGTTATAGAAAGTATACACTTCTATACAATGTATATTACTTATACATGGGCTATACACAAAATGTACATTATGATATACAAATATACACCGACTATACATGTCTATACAACGAGGATTATTTTTTTTGTAATTTTTTAAGTTTAGTGGCTCTCAGTGTAATTTTGTCTTTATTATTTATATCACTTCATTTAAGCACATATCACTCTTAGATTGTACAATATTAAAATTATCTTCGCTTTTTGATACATAAAATACAAGCTTTCAAGTGATAAAAAGAATATAAATTTAAAATATGTAATTTGATAGTAGAGAAATCAAAATATAAATAAACAAAGAATTAGTCAAATAAATTCATAAAAAATAAAATTATATTGATATAGTTTAATATCTTAATAAAAAAATGAAAAATTATCATAATATAAATAGTAGTGAAGATTATGAGTGTTATTATACATCATACATGGTGCTGTATTAAAAATAATGTGAATATATATGAAGGTGAAAAGTGATGTATAAAAAATATAAAGGGATATCTTTGTCATTTTACCTATTTTATCCCGGGATGAGTTATCCCAAACTTACTATTATAATCCTAGAATAAGTTATTCCGAATTTGTCAACTAAACAACAATAAGTGACTCTATAATTTAATCCAAAGATTATCTGGTGTTATCCTTCATACAGAACAAACCCTTAAAGTCTCATTTAGTTGGGAACAAATTATTCCTCTAGTAATCATTTCAAAATAAGTTATCCGACTATGTATATGGGATAAACAATCCAAGGACCACCTAATACCTCCAAACGACTCCTTAAAATTTATAATATATTATAGTATTTATGTCCATGGTCTGACATACTGCATGAATTTTCACTAAGAGATTCAAAATAAGAAAAGTAAAAACACAAAAAAATCACGAGGTTCAACATCTATTATATATATAAAATAATTTAACTATGTATAAACAATACCATTTTCTACTGAACGGAGTTCAGATGAACCTCCCTAGCCCTACCTGGCTTCACCCTAGTCTAAAAGGCCATAAGTTGCAAAACAATTATGAAACATATTGCCCTCTAACTAGCCCTGAAAACAGTCTCTCTACCTCTATGAAGTAATGGTAAGGTCTGCGTACATTTTTACCCTCCCCAGACCCCACTTGGGATTTCACTGGGTATGTTGTTGTTGTTGTATTGCCCTCTAACTAGCACTCAAACCATTGCAGTGAGACTGGATGTGCTGATCTCAAATAGTTGCCGCAGGTCTTTCTTAGGAACAGATTCATTCCAGAACAGAAAATCAAATTGAGAATCAGAATCGCGCTTGCCCTCTATGGAGGATTAGAAGACACTTTAAGAGATGAAAAAAAAGATTGTTCCCTATACAAACTACAAGTGGAAATGCATTCCAATTGTGAACTAACCAACTTCCTAGGCCAAATACAAGATTGAGAAAATGAACCTTCAATATGTGTTGTAGAAGAGAAGATGATGTTCCTACTAAATTTACACCTCTTTGCAGAACAGATATGGCGAAGCTGCTGGGGTATCTCCATTCTAAAATACAAAAATGATCCATCAGCAGAACACGAGGGACAGTACGTTACGATGTTTTGACTAAACCTGCTGTCCAGTTCCTCCAATCTAACTTACTGATGGATTTGTTCCTAAAGCTGACCATTTCTTTGAAGTCGAAACCCCACTTTTGGTTATTGCTTTCTGGTTTTCCTGATTCAACGTCTTCTCTTCCTTCGACTTCTTCATTCACATCTTCTGCTTCTTTCAGAGGTTCAGGCACTGCTTCAGCCTGAGCTGCAGCATCAGTTATGATATTCCCAAGTATATCAACGACTTCACTCATTCTAGGGCGAGATCTTGCATTCTTTGCGAGGCATTTGTTGGCCAGTGATGCAAGTCGCTGAGCTGACTTGATACAATCATGCCCTTCAAGTCGAGGGTCAAGAATAAAATGAAATTTCTTCGTATCTGAAACGTAGGGCCTTACCCATTCCAATAGTTTTTGCTCAGCTCGAGGTAGATTTCGTTCCAACACTCTCCTTCCTGTTATGAGCTCATAGAGAACAACTCCAAAACTCCATACATCACTTTTTGCAGTGAGTCTTCCAGTCTGAACATATTCAGGAGCTGCATAGCCTACCGTACCTACAACCTGAGGAATCGCTGAGTCAGGCAAATGCACAAAGAGACATTTGAAACTTTTCGTCTAAAAGATGTCATATACATTTCTGTGGAGGGTAAAACGAGAAGTTTAAGCTTAAATTGTTTCTAAATATAGAAAAAATCGTTCTTTTTTGTGCCTGATCGAGCAAGGAAAAGAAACATATTAGTTCCAGATTGAGCCCAAGGAACATCACCTCCTTTAGAGAAAGGGAAAAAACATCAGGAAATAAAAACAGGGGGAAGAAAAGATACTTACTGATGTTGACACATGGGTTAGTCCTGCAGCCGGACCTTGCCTAGCCAGTCCAAAGTCTGATAGTTTTGCGATAAAGTCTTCATCCAGAAGAATGTTTGATGGCTTGAAGTCTCGAAAAATCAGCTGAGACAAAGACAGCAAGGAAAAAAAATAAAGTTTAGAACCAGAAATGTCAAAGGTTAGAAATTGGAAGTCCTGACAAAAGGGCTCTGCTATCTCTCTTGATAGTCAAAATGAAGTTTGTGTTAGGTTTTTATGCACCAACAAAGTCTTGGCGATTTACACTCGCTCTTTAAAACTGTCGATTTAATAGTAGAACACACTATTTTGGCGGAACACAGAAGAGTGCAGAAGCACTTGCCATCCAGATTTCGAAACTGTGGGAAGAAAAGAATGAACGTGCAGCACTGCTCCATATGCTTTCCTTTTTATTCTTTTGGTAACTTGTCCAAAAACGATGCAAATACATGGTGAATTAGGTATACAAAGCAGATTGAAGAAACGGACTGCTTTAAGATTGGTTAAACGTCAGATTTGTCTTGGTCACAATAATCCAGCCAACTGATTTTCCTTTTGGCATCTTGCCTATCATCCAAACCCATCTTACAGCTAGTCCTCCTCATTCCTTTCGTCATATTTTACTTATATTCACCTAACGTATTTTTACAATCCTACCAAATAAACAACAACAATAACAACACACAGTATAATCCTGCAAGGGGGGGTTACTATCCTCGAGATGATGATCAATAAAGAATTCATCTACATCTGTCTTTACATATTTAAGAATTTAGCTAAGGGCATTCTTATTCTTGTTTCCCTTTTCATTTGACAAGGTGAATCAGGCAACTAGTTGTAATCCAGTTACCTGTCCAACAGGATTCGAAGGATTTAGTCATTCGATTTACTCATTAACCGTGGACTAAAAAGACAAGAAATGGGCTGAGGTCAGTAAATAAAACATATGAACTACCAGTTGTGAAGATAGGTAATGGATTCTAAAATAAGAACTCTAAATCACCTGAAAATCCATTTCTTCATGAAGATAGGCTAATCCACGAGCAGCATCTTGGGCGATTTTTAATCTCAAAGTCCAGGAAAGAGGAGCGCCTGATCGTGCCAACAGATGGTCCTCCAAGCTTTTGTTACGCATCAGTTCATAGACTAAAAGACGTTGCATCCCTCTTTCATCATCCTCTGCGCAGTACCCAATTAACTTCACTAGATTTGGGTGCTTCACTACACCTAAAAAGTTTACTTCATTAATCCACTCCTTATGCCCCTGAATACTAGACGAACATGAAACATATAAGATGACTGTAGAAAAAACTCAGTTTTATCTTATGAAACACATAAGATGGTTGAGCTGGGAGGTGATAGATAAAGAAATGAACCTAAACAACAAAAGTTGAATTCATAATACGCAGAACATACAACAAAATTATACTAAGAAATACATATAAAAAGACGTTTTAAAGCTCAAACAACTACAACAAGCCATGAAGCACACAAGAACAATCCTAATGGCCAATGACCATAGGGAGTCTTTTCCAAAACTACTCGATAAAGATTCATCTCGAGTCACAAGAGCAATCTCTTTTTCTTTCCGTTATGGTAATGCAAGATGATGTTTTTGAAAGATAGGTGCATCTTGTGACATTATAAGCCTGAATAATGGTTTTGAGAAGGCTAATTTGATTAACTTGAAAGTTCAAATTTCAATCTAAAACACATTGATCATATTCATTAGAGTTCAACTTCTACCCATAGCTATTCATACAATCAGAAAGTTAATGGTATTAAAGTAACTGATAACAGTGTAAAAATAATACGCACTCCAAAACCATGTTGTTCGAACTCCTCAAAAATGTTTCTGGTAAGATCCTCCAAAAGTAGCGAGTTCTCGGAGGATCCAACATGAGTTCCGTACTATTTTTCAAGAGTCCGAGCAACATAGCTAGTACAAAAGGTATCACAGATTAAACTACACAGCTTACAGTTTTTCCTGTATATAACTTAGTGACAGTTCCACCAGAAATAATTTTTTGCTTCTTTCCAAAGTTGAATTCTTGAAATTTTAAAAACATTAAAAAGTTTTTTTTTTTTTTTTAAATTTCCTTCCAAATTACTCACAGAAATTAAAAAAAAAATTACTTTAAATTATATTCATGGCAAGACACAACTCGAATTTCCAAGCACCATTTTTGACCTTGAAAACCAATTTTTTTTTTTTCGAATTTCATAATTTTCATGGCTAAATTCAGTAAAAAGGAGAAAAGCATGCCTGGAATCCATGGCGGTTCAATCGTTTAACAGCAACTTCCAATTTCAAATCCGAAGCTGGAACACCAACAACCCCTCTGTAAACACACCCAAATCCTCCTTCTCCGATCATAAGTCCTCTACTGAAACCCTTCGTCCCTATTTTCAGCTCCGAGAAGCTGAACACTCTCAGATCATTAGCTCTTCTCTGACTCAAAAACTCATAAAACTCAAACGACTCAGTAAAATCCCTCGATTCCGATTCCAAATCAGACCTCGACTTCCTTGTATCAACACTGCTCGACGCAATACTCAACGAACGAACCCATGAAACCTTCGATTCCCTCGAACTCAAAGTTCCCCCTTCTTCCTCATCCTTCGTGAAATAGAAGCATTTCATCTCTGTTCAACAGGTGTTTCTTTGCAGAAAAGTAAACAACAACTTCAATGGCGGATCCAGAAATAAAACTTCAAGAAAATAGGATGGAATTGAAGATTTGAAAATGGGGGGTTTCTGGGTATTCAAGAATGAAGATGATGAATCATTGTGTTGAGGTTGAGAAACGGATGAACAACAAACATCACCTCGGATTTGTAAATGCTGGAAAAATATTCGAGTTCTCAGCCATGGTTATATAGTAGTATATAAATATATAATACTTTTATATATCATATAAATACTATATAGTAAAATTATTATGGTTGTTTATGCATAAATTGGAGTATTATAATCATGAAATGTACGAGCAGGTTTTCTTGATCCTGAAATTGTCGTGTTTTGCAGAGAGAGAAAGAGAAGAACAGTGTACCTTTTTTTTTATGAAAGGAAATAAAAATTATTGTACTATTTAGATGAAAATTTATTATTTTACTAGAAATTTTAGTAGCTCAGTTAGTTTGGTTGATTATTTAAATTTTCACTTATTTAGTTTGATTATCCAATATCGTAATATTTCCTTATTTTTTTTAATTTTAAATTGTCATTTTATCATGTGAAATTTAATAAAAAGTATTTCATTTTTAATTTTAAAGTCAAATAATATTAAAAAAAAATTAGGGTTGTGTTAAGTTTTCAAAATAATTTTAAATTGTTTTTTGACTTTTTTTTAGTTATTTGGAATGAAAAAGAGAATATTTTCTTGTTGTTTTTCAAATTTTTGAAAATTCTAAAATTCAACTTCAAATTGAATTTTGAAATATTATGATTAAACATGTTTTACTGTGAAAAAAGATCAAAAAATTTTATGGTCAAATACCTCCCTAAAGAAATACAAATGTTTTGATATTTCCAAAATACAACTTGGAGTTGGTTTGATTGACTTATTCAAATATTTTTATATTAAAATATTGTTAATTTTTTTTCTTAATATTTGGATAAAATCAATAAGTGCTAATTGATTTTAAAGATAAAAGGTTTAAAATAAGTCAAAATTCTTATGTTAAAATTTCTAATTTATTACTATTGACTTAAGGGGTGTTTGAATTGATTTTTTTTTAAATAACTTATCAGTTAAAAGTTAAAAATCACAACGTTGAAATATTCAGTTTTTGACTTTTGACTTTTTTTTATACTCCTTTCGTAGTAAATGATAGAGTAATTTTATCAAATTACCCTTTGAATATAATAACTATAATGTTTTGAAAAAATGTAATAGGGAAATGACTATAATTAATGATAAGGGTAGATTAGGAACGAAATGTAAAATTATCTCTTGATTTCATAAAGTGGACAAATATTGTTGGACATCATCCCAAAATAATATAGGAGACAAGTAAAGATAGACGGAGGAAATACCTTTTAAGCTTTAAAAAATTGCATAAAAACGTTTTTTGTGTTACTCAAACACTTTCAAAATTAAAAGTCAAAAATCACCAAATATAAATCAATTCAAGCACCCCTCATACGGTTATATAAGCTCAACCAAACATGCGCTTAAGTCAACACAACTTCTAGCGAAGATTATAGTGAAATAGTAATTACTCATTTATTATTAACTAAAGATTTCGAATGTGAGCTTTAAACTGAATCATCTTTGATAGGAAACATTATATTTTTTTAAAAAAAGCATCATATATATATAATTTTATGATTTAAAATGTTTCTAAAAAATTTGAAAAATCATATTAAAAAGTTAATTATTTGACTCTTAATCAAGTTCACATAATGGAAATGGATTATCAATTTTCCCATTAAATAGAAATATTCTATTAAAGGAAAAAAATAACAAACACATGTAGGAAAAGTATTCCCACATGACGTGGAAAACATTTAAAAATATTACTCCATTTGTTTAAAATTAAGCACAAGTGGTGGTGTGCTTAAATTTATACTTTTTTGGACTAGAAATGTTTAAGATATTATTTAAATATAAGCATGGGCTGAATAATTCAAAGAGAAAATTAATTTGATTACATGTTAATTATGTTTAAAATATGTATATATATTTTATATGTGATGTATATATATGAAAATCTTTTTAATAAAAAACGTTTGAGCCACCTATAGCTATCACTATGACTCCACCCCTAATTACAACATCACTACCTAATTAATGCCCTTCATAGCCTCATATCTAAGGTCATATCCACCTTTTTTCGATACTTCCTTCACTTACCTCTACCTCTCGTGTAACATCTATAGTCTACTTCTTATACCTTCACATTAAGAAAAATCTAAGCAACTTTTGTTCATATGTCCATACCATCTTAGTCTCTCTTTTCTATCTTGAACTCCACCAAGGTAACTACGTACTACCTTTCTCATAGTACGCCCATGAATCCAACTCAATATTCTCATTTATGCAACTTTCAACTTTTAGACATAGAAATTCTCATTTATGCAACTTTCAACTTTTAGACATAGACATTCTTGACTAACTAATATTCTGCGCTCAATATAACATAGCTGATAACCATCACTCTTAGAACTTTCTTTTAAGTCTTCTATGATATCTTTTCATCTCACAAAATTTTGGATATGTCCTTTCATTTTATCCGTCAATATGATGTGTGAAATCCTTATATATTTCTTTGTTACTTTGAATATTAGACACTAGATATTTGCAACTTTCTTTCTTATGGATAAATGTGTATCAAACCCCACCTCCACATCTTTCTCATCTATTGCTTAACTGAACTTGCACTCCAAGTATTTTATCTTGATTTTGCTTAACTTGAATCTTTTAGACTTCAGAGTCTATCACCAAATCTCAAGCTTAATGTTAACTTCATCTTGAGTCTCATCAATCAAAATTATGTCATCTACAAATAGCATGTAACATGAAATCTCACTTTGAATCTATAATGACCTCGAAGGTTACTTTCGAAAATTCTCAAAAAATTAAAATTTTGCCTCTTCTGATAGTTCCTCTGAGTAATGTTTGATTAGTTTTTGGATTTCAATTTCATTTTTTGAAATAATTTTCTCAGTTGATTTTTAAATTCTTTGGATAACATAATTATGTATTGATTTTTCAAATTTATTCCTATTTTCTCGAAAGTGAATTTTTGAGCTATTTTGAATTTGATCTTCAAAATTAATAAATTGGATATTGATATTCTTGTATTTTTATTGTGATTTCATATTTGAATAGATTTCGTTGAATCTGAGGTCCTTGGGAAATGAAAGGCTCAAGTTATGGAGTAGTGATTCAATTGAATTAAGGCAAGTGAACTTCTTGACCTTCATTAAGTGTATGACACCTTGTATTTCCTTGCTGGTGTTGGAGAGTAATGAAAATTATTGGAGAGTTTACTTTAATAGCCACGCGTCTATGTGAAATGATTTCAATGATGAAAGAAAAGTAATAGAAAGGAAATTTGATGGTTTGTTAATATGTGATGTATTGTGGGGGGCTTTTGAATTGCTATATGAATTTATTTTTGGTGAAATACCATGACCATTTGATATGAAATTTGTCATTTCTATCATCATACTATTGAATATGCTTATTTGCATTAATTCAATTATATTATGGCTATGAGAATGAGAAACATAAAAGATGTACTATTATACGAGAGAGTTGTGGTAAATATTACATGAGGGATGTGTCACACCTCATGGTAAATATTACAGGATAGATGTACCCCATATCATGGTAATTACATGGACTAATAAGTCTTCCATGAATCCCAATCTAAGAGCCAACGAATACGTAACATTAGGACAAACATGTGTCACACTTTATGTGACATTGCAATGTATTGAACTTCATCATCCTTGATTGAATTCTTATTATAATCATATACTTGTATTCCTTTCCTCTTATTTATGTATTTGAAGTTGATTGATGATTTCAATACATTGATTCTTTTATTGTTTCACCCTTGCTATGTGTCACTATCTATTAGGTTGGATTGATTATTTTTTGCAAGTTATAATTATAGAAGTTCAAATGGGTATCGTGGTGTTTGGACTCACCTTTATTTTTACATTTGTGTAGATTGTGGGCTCGAACCTCATTGATTTGTCTTTTTCATTCTGATTCGAGACTTTTTTGGGGGGAGGGGAGGGGAGGGGAGGGACTTGAGAGGTAGATGTTTGTCATCTTAGTAGGACCTCATGTCCCTTAGTTTTTTTTTTCTATTCTCTAAATAAAGGCATTGTGACTTCTTTTTCTTTTTAATTTGATGATTATTTAATTTGATGATTAGAGGGTTGTATACGTGAAACCAGATTTTGGGGATGCTAAGAATTATGACTTATCTATCCTCTTATTTAGCTTATTTGAGTTGTTATTTCCTATATGATCAATATGTTATGTTGACTTGTCTTATTGGGTTAAGGCAAGTGCCATCACATCAGAGTTTGGATCATGACTGTCACGATATGAATTTAGAGCCTAGTCGTGACTCGACGAACGAGGAATCTGAAGTCGCCCCACCCAACCCTCTTGTTCATATCATAAGCATACATAAGGTAAATAAGCAATTTAAAGAGTAAGCAAGCGGAAACTTAGTCTTATACAAACAACAATATAGGAGTCAAAGCTTCCCTTTTTAGGGGATTAAATCATCATAGGTCCAAACACGCCTCTACATCATAGATCTTGGTGGGGTCTAAAACATGTTACTAGCTCACCCTCAAGACAAAATAAAAACCTCAAAGTTCAATACAACAAAGACATGAACATGAATAAAGGTTTGTCCCCAAAGCATGGGAACTCATCAAATCTTCAAAGTGTAATGTCCCACTCTAGCCACAAAAGTGAAGAGTAGTCTCGTCGTCCGTCCCTACATGATCAAAGAATATGCATTAGTATGTGAAATGTACTAAGTATGTAGGCATGTCATGCATAAAAAAATATCGTAATCATAATAACAATGTGCATAATCACAACAATAGAATAAAGACAAGAGATGAATGATTAATCCATGTTTAAAATCATGATTGAAAATATTTAAAATATTTCATAACCTAGTATACATACATGTGTGGAAATAGGACCATAATCGACAATAAGATCATGCAGACTATTACATGAAATTTCAATGTTGCCTCTACATCGGAGAAAGTGGAACCTACTTGCTAAGGTAGACTCGATCCAACCTTACGGGACCTTGCCCATTTCAATAAGTGCTTAACATGAACTTTATGGTACTTGCCCATTTCGGTGAATGTTTCACATGTGTGGATCTACTTACAAAATACCACATAGGCATAAAAATCAAATCCTATGGTGGCATGTAGTTATGAAACATGAGGATATATATGAGGACCCTTGGGGATAGTCCTCTCACTCAAGCTCATTTGGTGCTAAGTTAAATCACACATAATACATAATCATGCAATATACATAGACATCATCGTAGTTTAGAAATCGTATTTTCATGACTTGTAAAATATGTATCATAACCTAATCAACATTTCATGTCATAAGAATAGTCTATCTACATGCTTGCATAAAGTGGGGGGTATACTCCCCATCTTATCATCATTTCATAAATATTAGGGTCTTAGGTCACTCTCATAATCACCATCATAACATACTTTAATACTTGAAATCATAATCATAAAAATCATAGTTAATCATTGGAAATTAGGGTAACATAAGGGTTCATGAATAATTGAAGTTAAAATCATGAAATTGAATGAAAATCATGTGAGATTAATGCAATTGAAATCAATTTAGATCATTAGTAAAAGAACACATATCAATTCAACAAGCCATAATCAACACATACTTGAAATCACTTGAAACCAATTGAAAATCATAAAATTTGTGTAAATCATCATAATTTATGCATAATCAAGTAAATTGATCATGTAATAGTCATAATTCAAGCAATTAGAATAAAATCATGTAAATTCATAAAAACTCCTGCTTGAACTTAAAGAAAAAGGAGAGTTTGAATTGGGCTCCATGAACGGATTGAGTCCATGGATGAAGCCCTACATACCTCAATGGAGTAAACCTAGAAATTTAGGCGAATTAACCTTGAAATCTCCTTGACCAAGCTTGAATTCCTAAGCTTCAATAAAGGCTTTACTTAAGAGAGAAAACTTGAAATTTTTGGAGTGAATTTGAGAGTGAATGAGTTAGAATGAGAGTAACAATAATTTTAATAGGATCTAAGTGAGTTAGGACAATTATAGGGGTCAAAATGATGTAGTTTAGAGGTCAAATGAGTCAGAAATAATAAAAAAAACCTTCATTAAAAATCTACTAGACCCATCTACGAGTCATAAATTGGTTTACGACTCATAAATCAGGGGGTTTTCATCTTGTTGAAATTGGCCCTGAAAATAGTCTCTGAATTCCCTTGTACGAACCTTTTTTACGACTCGTAGTTTCCTTTACAAGTCGTACTTTTCCCTTGTAGACACCTTCCAGACTTAGAAAATATTTCACCTCACTAGCCCATACTACGATCCATTCCCATAAGACACCTCGTACACTAACCCATACTTAGAAAAAGTTTCAACTTCCCAAGGCCCCTTCCTATGAAACCTATCTACGAGTCGTAGTTCCAAATATGACTCATAGAAGGCCGTTGTACTTTAACTTCAAATGTTTAAGTTTTTCACCAAGTCTTGGACCAAATTAAGAAGTCTGTCTACGACCCATGGAACAAACTACGAGCCATAGATGAGTTTGTAATATCATTCCAGTTCAAACATTTTCTGCAACTTCCCATTTTCCAATCTTTCCAACATATGGGGTGTTACAATATCTTCCCATTGAGATCATTTGTCCTCGAATGAGACAAAAGCAAGCTTGAGATTCCAACGTACGGGGTTTTCCATTCTCTTGATATTCCATTCTTGAAATTTCAACTCCCACTTCTCTCTCATCAAAAGGGCATAATCTTTTCTCTCTAGAAATTGTTAAATTTTTTCAAAAGATATACAAACAATTTCATTAATTTAGATAGCAAATTTCAGCATATATCTTTCATGATTTTGTCGAATTATTAGGGTTGAAGAACTTGTTGAAGACCAAGTTGAGGAAATATATAGCATTTTTTTTCATCACATAATATTTGTTTTTTTGTTAAGAATATTGTATGTTTTTTAGTTTGTATTCATATCACTTTTGTTTGTGAATTAAATTAAATTTGAAGAAGAATGATGATTATCAATGGAGAATTTAATCCACTACAAATTTTCAAGAGGGAATATGGGTTAGGCAGGCTAAGCAAGCATCTTGGTTAGTTCAAAGAATTTTCAAGACTCATAGGCAGCTCTAAGTTGTTGGATATACGGAAGAAACACTGGTACAAATGAAACATTACTCAATTAAAAATGTGTATGGCAAAATGGAGGAAACTTGTTTGGAAAAACTAGGGAAATCCGAAATGGTTGTTTATACTATACTTGGCTTTGAATAGAAGACTTGCTAGGAAGGATAGATTGGCAAAATGGGGGCTACTAGACAATCCTACCTGCTCACTATGTTAGATACACAATGAGGAGATAGAACATCTGTTCTTTGATTGCTCATTCACAGCTAGAGTATAGAACAAAATACTTGCTTGACAAGGGATACAAAGAACAAGCATGTCATAGAGTCAGGAGATACAATGGGTTGTGACTTTCATGAAGGGAAGAAGTGCAGCAGCACAGGTTTATAGGATGACATTGACTGACACTATATATATCATCTATGGATGGAACGTAATCTTAGAGTATTTCAGCAAAAACAAAGGAGAATGAAAATCATTATTAGACAGATTGTGTGAAACGTTCATGGCAGAGGATCCCATCAAGTTAGCTTAGGAAAAAGACTATGCGAACTTAATGTCTATCCTTAGTTCTCACCTTTAAGTAGTGAAGTTTGATAAAATTTTATTTGTATTCTGTTAATTAAAACTTAAAAAAAATACGTAAATTATTTGTATTATGTTAATTGAAACTTAAAAAACATAAATGGATTTAATAGCAAATTAAGTATAGTTATTTTTAATAAATATTAAAAATATAGCTAAAAGATCCTATTAAATGTTAAAATATTGTTGTTTGAAATTTTTTCTCACAATTAGATAATTTACCCATTTGACACTTGTGTCTGAGAGCGATCAAGTATATATCAATCGTCAACACATTTGAAACATAAAAGACAATACTTAAGGATGTGCTTGGTACAATAAAAGACGATAATTATCTCTTTACACTATATGACTTGTGTAAGTTATATTTATTTATTTTTATAGTGAAAGTAGAAAAAGGTTCCACAAGTAGCATTCATCTATCCACGCTAATGCACTTCATCTTTACCCCCACTTCCGTAGCCTCCATTCCCCCAACCCTACGCCTTTACCCTATTCCCATTTTTCTATAGAAATTTATTTAAATTATAAGATAATATTTTATATTTAAATATCAAACATTATAAAATAAATATGAAATTCATTTATTTTTTTGAAAAATATTTTGCATGGAAACATCAAAACATTATCTTTCGTAACAAGCATTGTATTTGTTTTTTTTTTAATTATTATTTATAGAACACAAGCATTCTTTCTTTTTTTTATGCATAATGTAAGGATATTGTTTCTCAAGCATGCTAAAAAACAACATTAATAGCTGGTGAAAAGGAGGACAAGTTTTGTTTTAAAGGAAAATATATATTAATTAGCAGGTGGAGCATATCTCAAGCAAATTCATTGGCATTATTATTAGAGGAAAGTGGAGACCCTATTTAATTGGCTTAACTAACAAGCCAATTTTGTCTAAGCATTATGAAATCTTTGCTTTTGTCTTTTTGCTCTTTTTTTAGTAGATCTCCCACTCCCCTCTGTAGACATCTTTTTTCTTTTGTTTTCTTCCTTATGCCTAATATATATCTGGTTTGAGGTTCTGACTAATTCAAATACGTATTATATGCACAATATTTATTATATAAAAAAAATTATGGTTAAAATTTTTTAATTTTCAGAATCCAAATTTTAAATCTTTATCTTAATTAAGAATTAAAAAATTGTTCTATCTATCATAAAATCTTTGGCGGTTACATAAGTGATACAATCATGCATGATTTTGATTTAATTTGTTTCTTGGCATAATATATAAATGTGACTTTTAACTTGGTTTTACTTGACATTTATGCCCTCCAACATTGGGCGTGCACAAATAGATACTACACAAAGGATGTCATATTGATGTGAAGTGTCATGTAGGACACATGTCTCTACTCAACTTTTTACAAATTTAAATGTCTACTTAATTGTGCACACCCATATAGTTAGAGGACATAAATGTCACCTGATGCCAAATTAAAGAAAACATTTATGTACGTATTATAGTTGTCTCGTTTCTTTTCTCTATATGTCATGACCCAACCCACTAGACCGTGCGGGCGCCTACTTTAATACCTAGCTAGAAGAAACTTGAATTTTCAATCAACTAATTCTTGCGAAAAATGAAGAGTCATATGATAATACGGAAGAAAATCACATTATTATCAAATCTTGAGTTTAAGAAAAAATTAAAACTTTTAAAAAGACATCTAACACTTCCAAGGTATCTAGTGTAAACAGGAACAAGAACTTCTGAGAATGTAGGGTGCAACTAAAAATAAAGACACATCTCCCGTCATAAGAAAGGAAAGATAGAAGCTGTTGGAGATCATCTTCGACTTCACCTAAGAAACATCACTGATCCTTCAACTAGACTATACCAAAAGGTATAGCAAGAGTCGTATTAATATAGCCATTATGCACTGGTAAGCATCACTGGTCAATTCAAAACCCACTACACAATATAAAGTAAATATTTGAAAGAAGCATGCAATAAGAAGGTACATCACCTAGATCTTTTATCCACATTCTATTACTTTACAATGATTTTAGCATTTGCCAACTCTAATATAGATCAGGACCTAACTCTTTTACCAACCATAAAAAAAAATTTGAACCCACAACCACTAACTCGGGGCTAATCATTCTACCCCTTAGTTAATCATTATCGATCATGTCCGGCCTAAAATATGTAGTTATTTATTTACAAATGGCCATATTAGGACAACTTAGGAATTTTTCCGTTCTACCCATTTTGGTCTGTCATGGCAGGGCCTATCTCGCTATGGTGACTCCAGCATAGTGGGATTTCTCTTTCCAGTGCGGCTTACATTGAGACAGAATTTCAAAAAAAAATTCCAAGTCCCCATTAACACACATAACCATGATACTAAATATAGTCTAACTCTAAGTCACCAATTATCTCATAGCCTATATCCACTCTCCACTTGGTCGTATTCCACCCCATACCTGATTATATGAAAATATAACAACAATCACAATTTAGCAAGATAGTTGATATACAATCAATTCACAAGATATTCATATAGATAACATCACCATAAGAAGGAATTCAGTAACACTTCAAATTTTGAGTTTGACTTACCAATTATTAATATACAGGATGAGCATGATCAATTATAGTTATGTAAACTCCTCTTATCACTGCATATGTAATCATATTCATTCTTAGGTAATAGTCAACAATGATTCTTTCATAGAACCCACACCCAAACTGTTAGCGAATTGAAATGTGATACCCGATCCAATAATTAGCGTGTTGAAATGTAACACTCGATTTAATAATTACAATCACAATTACTATCATAAAGAATGATGCATATATTTGCACAATCAAGAACAAGTTCATATCAACAACAATCTTCTCATGGAACCCACACTCTAAGTGTTAGCGTGTAAGGACGTGACACTCGATCTAATAATGTGTCAGAACGTGACACTTGGTCCAATAATGTGTCAAAATGTGACATCCAATCGAATAATTTATTGGAATATGACCCCTGATCCAATAATGGGTTGGAGCGTGACATCCTATCCAATGATGTACTAGAACGTGGCACCCGATCTAATAATGTGTCAAAATGTGATATTTGATCCACAATCACAATCATAATCACATCCACAATGAATAATGCACAACTAGAGAAATTCAAGTAATAGGTTCAATACATACAACTAGACTATGATGATTCATCAATTAGTTTTAGTTCATCATTCTCTTTTTCAATGTACGTGCAAGAAGTACTATGAGATAGTTAACGTGCATATACCACACAAATAGGAATATTGAACCATTACCTACAATACAATCACCACACTTGAAATCACAAATAAATCATAGGTTCATACACTAGCAACATTAAGATCTTTCACATTCTCCTCTTTTAATTCATAATTAGGCATTGCTCAAATAATTTACATGGATGATACACACATATACATACATATATATATATATATATATATACACATATATATACATATATATATATATATATATATATATACACATATATATACATATACATATATATATATA